>JAPPVO010000014.1:104273606-104375050 GCA_030407325.1 Camellia japonica | reverse complement strand
TGCGATGCTCGGTTGGTGGCCTGAGAGTCGAGTACCACACTCTTTTGAGCTTGAGGCATGATAATGAGTGTGGTGGTACCACACATTCCCTTGCAAACACCCTGCCATGTCTTTGTTTGTACCTTGTTGCAGCAAAGTGAGGAAATTTAGGGAAGCAGTGGCCGACCGGCCATATCTCCCAACGACCGGCCACCAATTCAGCCCGACCGACCATCATTACTAGCCGATGGCCACCATCTCTGGCCGATGGGCTCTCAAAGTGATCTTGAGATCAGATAAAAGCATTTTGGAAGTTGGCATAATTCTCAGAAGTACAGAATTGTGCAACATAGGCATTGAGAGGCAAGGTAGTGGATTTTCGGAGGACGCACCGAGCATGCATGCCCCCTCCCTCGTCCGCAAAGGCTTTTTGTCGCTTTACTAGCTAACTGTAGTTAATTACAATGTGTTGTAATTAATTAGAATATTTGCTTTGTAATATTTTAAATTAGCTTAGCATAGCTAGTTTTCAATTTGTGTTGTAATTAATTAGTTAGAATAGCATAGTTAATTAGTTGATTTGGTAATAAGTAGTTTAGCTTAATGTAGCTAGTTAGCGCTATTTTTATTCGGACCCTACGTCAAGAGGGCACAATGTGTAAATAAGTGTGTGTGGTTGTGTGTGAATGTCTTCCAACCCCACGTCTTTCTCCCTTTTACTTATCAGCTTTCGGTGGTTAGTTTTAGGGCATGTTTCAATTAGCATACTTATGCTTGCATGTTTCATTCATTCATTCGTATTGCATGCACCGGGCTCGGCGCATCAATTCAAAACTACATCGCATTTCAATTCCTATTTGAATACATGTATTAATTGTAGCATTCATATGCCATCTTAGATAGCCGAGCCTATTTAGTTGCATTTTACATGTGTTGCATTAGGCATTGTTGATATAGTTAGGATTATGCATATTTCTAACTAGAGTCCTATTTTGGCTCGGAGTACACTGTAAGTGTTTCGCTTTAGCATCCTTGCATGAGTGTGAGTGTTGCCATGAGGCTATGTGCTTATTTGATATAACTGCATGAATGCCTGTGGATGAAGGCTTCATTGCTTGAATTGGAAACAATTCATTGAAATGTGAGTTTTAAGTCCACTTGAGGTGGCAAATCATGTTGTTTTTAAGCCACCTTGTTTGGTGGCAAATCCACGCTTTAGCCTACTTGCGAGTAGCAACTTCAAACCATTTTCGAAAAACAAACATGAGATGTTTTGTTCCAACTTGAGTGATTTAGTCTATACTTGTGTGTTTGTGCGCATCACATAGTAAGTTAGCTAATAAATCGGAATAAGAACACATGTGTTTTCAAAAGCAACATACCATACTTAGTAAAGGCCGATCCTTTGATCGGGCGAATAGGAGTGCTCATTTCAGGACCTTCCCCTCTCGTACCCAAGTTCCCGAGCCGAGGCAACTTTGGTGATGACGGACACGTGGCCTTAGGCACGAGTCAGGGTTTCCTAAATTTCCCAAAATAAAATATTAGGTGGCAACTCTGAAATCTGACAAAGCAGTCCTTAATCAAAATCGATTTTCCAAAAACGATTTGCTGGATTTGGACTCTTTGGTGATTTATCAGTCTTACATTGCACTTTGTGTCGACACGTAAGAAAGTGGATAAGAGAGCAGGTCCACGTGTCAAAAGGCAAATGGACACAGAGGCACGTGCAGAAAGTATATAAACATGACTACACCCCCTATGCTGGGGATGGAACATCCTCTAGTGAGAGAAAAATATCCACATTGTCTCCCCTCTCTCTTCTCTCTCTCTCTCTCTCTCTCTCTCTCTAAGTGTGTGCTGACTTGACCGTCGGAGGGGTTTTCCGGCAGCGCACCGCCAGGTAGCTCACCTTTGTTGTGTTCTCAGGTCGATCGGAGGAAGGCGCAGCTTGGACACGAGGAGTACGGATAACATCGGATATTTGGGCCTCATGAGCCGGTTGTGTCCAATTGTAAGATCCACCAGTTGGTCGATTCTGGGCAAAGGAAAATTGTTCTTTAGGGAAAGCTCGGTTGGCCGTCTTGTAATCAATGCAAACTCGTCATTTTCCATTCTTCTTGGGTACCACGACTGTGTTTGGAAAACCTACCAAGGGTAGTGCACTTCCTGGATTGCCCTAGCTTCTAGTAGGTTCTTGACTTCCTTCGCAACTACCTCGGCGTGATGAAGGGTTGATCTTCTCATTCTTTGAATGACAGGACGTGCGTCCGGAAGACATTGAGTTGGTGGCAAATAAAGCTTGGATCAATGCTAGGCATGTCGTATGGCGTCCATGCAAATACTTTGATATTTGCCACCAAGAACTCCACCATCTTCGTCCGTTCTTGGGCGGTCAGGCTAGATCCTAGCAAAAAGAACTTGTCAGGATTTCTGTGCCGATCCGCACCTCCACCAAATCTTCAATAGCCTTTTCCTCGGCCTTAGTGCCCACATCATCCAGGACACTTTGATCTTCTGGGCCTTCGATCATTTACACGAAGCCTTGGCTGCTTGGCTCCCATCACTGCCACAAACCTGCTTAAGCCATAATTTGATCGCCCCAATTCTCCCTCAACTTCCGCCATAGCTGAGGGGATTACTCCTGCTATAGAGTCATGCCTTTTGTTTGAAAAATGCTGGGCCGACTGTAGACACCCCATTTTTGACCGCCCTTAAGACTTGGGCGTTACTGATGGTTTACTTGGTGAGAAAGGTGTGCAGGGCAAAGGTTCAATTTCTTCGGCAAGGAGAGAGACAAATCTCAACTTCACACCCCATTTTGGACCAAAGCTATTTTGACTGGTTTTTAGACCTTAAAACCCTCTCTTTCAAAACTTTTTTGAAATAAAGTTTCTACGATGTTTCGAGGCTCGCATTTTGTCAAACGTTGTGCTTTTCGGTAAACCGAGCAAGGACAAAGTGGAAATGAATGAAAGAGAGATGAAATCTTTGAAAAATCTTTCAAAACACCTTGCTTAGGGGTTTGAAGTTGAAGAAAAGGGGAAGGAGAGAAGAAACCAAGTTGGAGAAGAAGATAGGCAAGAATCGCTAGAGAGAGACGAGCAGTCCTCGCTAAATCAATCTTATCTGTCTATACACTTGGAGTTAAGCTATGAGGCCACCACCGTTGGAAAGAAGACTTCCGGGGCTTCATTTTTCATCCAAGAATCTCTTAAATCCGAGTCCGGAGGGCGGAGATATGATTGGTTGAAGTTGGGCATCATCCCGGTTGGACCGAAACTGAGCAGCCTTCACCAAAACAAGCATAACTTTTAGCACACATGGAATTTTGAGGTAAGGCTGACAAATTTGGAAAGAAGACTTCCGGGGCTACAGTTTAGGCTCAAGAATGACCTGAAACGGCATCCAGATGAAGGAATTAGGCTTTCTTCAAGTCAGGGACTAGCATTGATTTTTGCCACCGGCCTCCATGGAGGTCCACCGGCCACAATTTGACCTCTGCAGCTATATGTCGGCCAAAAGTGAACCTTACCGGCCAAAAATGATGGCTGGTCGGCACCAAAGATGGCCGGCCGGCCAAAAGTGCCCAAAACTCAGATTTTTGACAGATATTTATCATCCAGCTGTTATACACTGCATCAGATATTTTCAATTGAGATATTTCGACCAAAAGCTCCTATTTTGCTATATATAGAGCCTTATATCTCATATTTGAGGGGTTAGAACATTAAAGCAAGTTTTGGGGAGCTTCTCACTCTAAAAAAACCCCTCTCTCTCTAGAAATTCCAGAGCCAAATCTCAGCTCTCTCTCTCTCTTCCTATATTGTGTGTATAGAAGCATATAAGTGCCCAAAAGTGAGTGTTCTTCCCATTTCTTGAGCCTCCACCCTTGATCAAACTTGCCTATCTTGAAGAGGTGATCCTTGGAGGTGTATTTGGAGCTCCTAAGGCTGATTTTGGTCCAAGAAGGACCTGTTTTGGTGCAGAGCTTCAAGGGTAAGCTCCTACTTTTCTCAAGCTTGATTTTGTGCACTTGTATAGCTACCTTTGCATGCTTCTTTTGGCCTGGTTTTCAACTGTCAAAATCTCTGTTTTTATGTGTTAAAAGTGGTGGATTGAAGTCCTTGTGAGTTAAGGGGTGTCCTCCCTTTGTTTGCTCCTTGTTTTGTGAGATTGTGATCCACCTTTGAGCTCTTTTAAGCAAACCTCTTTTGGGCCTAAAAACAACCTTTTTTTCAGAGGTTTTTCAGTGATCAAAAACCAGTTTTGAGGTCTCAAATAGGAGGGGTTAGCCCCTCCTCCTTGTAGCTAGTTGTTATGCCTTGTTAGGCTTGTAAAGTAGCATCTTTTTGTGGCTTGTTTTAGCTTAAGCCAAGCATGTTTTAGGCTCTGTTTTGCCATGTTTCAGATCTGTTTTGGTCCGGTTGGGGGCTTGGTTGCTTGCTTCATACACTTGTAGTGTAATTTTGCTCCCTAGCCTAGCTTGTTTCATGCTTTAGCCTATCTTCCTAACATGTGCTAGCTTAACTTTGGCCTGCAATAGTTCATATTTTGCTGTGATTAAGCTCTGTTTTGAGGTGTTAAGGTAGCTTGTGCATTGCTTTGCATGGTTGTGGTTTAAATGCTTAGAATGGTCTAAAGGAGAGCATGCTTTTCTAGTTTGTTTTGGCTATTTTCCAGCATGTTTTAGGCCCTAAATTAACATGTAGAAATTCTGTTTTGGGCTGGATAAAACTCTCATGCATTGCATTACATAGTTGTAGTTCATGTGCTTCAAGAGCCCATTGTTTGGGCATATCATTTGAGCTTGTTTTGGTGCATGATCATGGCATTTTCAGCATGGTTTTGGCATGTAGAAACACTGTTTTGAGGTGGTTGAGACCTGCATGCATTGTACCATATAGCTATGGTTTATGTGCTTCATTGGCCTCTTGCATGAGCATGCTTCATTGACTTGTTTTGGCCTTTGTTCCATGCACTTTAGCCACTGTTTTGAGGCTGCATAACTCTGTTTCGAGTTGATTTTGTTGTTTAAGGCTTGCCTTGTGTGGTTATGGTGTAATGCTCTTGCATGCCTAGTTGATTAGTCCATTTGAGCATGAGTGCTTGAACCATTTGCATGTTGTAGTAGTGTCTTGCACACAATTTCAGAGCGTACTTCATGCCATTCATGCCACTTCCTTACATGTTTCACTTTCATTGCTTTGAAAGTAGCCTTGAGCCTCTTGTCGGTTTGAGCATGAAGTTAAGACGTTCATGCTTAATGGCTTTAATCCTCTTGAGGGTTTCTACTAGCCAACGGCATGAGGTCTTCTTCATGCTCAAGGCACTTGAGGCTTAGGCCCTCTTTCCCATTAGAGGACTCTCATTTGGACTTAATCAATTAAAGGATGAATTGGTAATGCTAAAATGAGTAAATAAAATTGACCAAGTAAAACGGCAAGATAAGCATAACATGTGTTTGCATTGCATGTGTCAAGTGTTCGATCGGACGTAATATCGAACACAAGGCGGATTAGTCCATTTCATACTCAAAGTGATGAAATGAGCTAATCCCCTTTGTCGCCAACACACTTGATCATGCATGATAGGGTGGTGGCACTTTGTGTGTATTTGTGCATTCGTGTCATATTAAAACGTGCAATTCGACTCCTCGGCCATCATGCATTGAAATGCGTGATTGATGGCCCGAGGGTCGAGGGCCATGCTCCCTTGAGTCCATTGCATGATAGGGAGTGTGTCCATGCATACATTTGCTTGAAAATTCCATGCCATACACTGCTTGCCCTCTGCTGCTGTCAACTGCAGGTTTCAGCAGGAAGATTTGGCCGGCCGGCAGTGTTGAGTGCCGACCGGCAGAACATATTTGGCCGAGAGCACCAGATTTGGCCGATGATCCCATTCCCATGGCCGGTGGTACTTTGCTCTGGCCGGTGACAATCCGGGGGACTCAGGGAGTGATTCAAAGCAGTTCTGGAAATTTTTGTGATCCTCAGAGGGGCAGGGCAGTGTAAACAGAGGCAACAGTGCTATGGCAGCGAGTTTCCGGCGAGACGGATCAAGCATGCACCATCCACGCATCCCGAGGCAGGGCTGCGGCCACCTTCTTTCTGCATTTATTTTGTTAATTAATTAAGGGTCTGTAATAATTAATTAGCTAGGATAGTTGATTTGTTATTTGGCCTGTATATTCTTTTGGTCCCTCCGAGCGAGGGCGCAATTGTGTAATAAGTGTGTGTGAGTGTGTGCATGTCTTCCAATCCCACGTCTTTCTTCCCTTTTATTTACCTGCTTATGATGGTAGACTAGGGCATATTTAAGTTGGCATACCTTATGCTATGCATGCGTGCATCCATACATTTGTCTTACATGCACCGGGCTCGGCACATCATGCTAACTGCACTTGTATTTCAATTCAAATTGAATACTTGTTAATTGTAGCATTTCACATGCCATCTTTAGAATAGCCGAGCCTGCATAGTTGCATTTTTGCATGTGTTGCATTAGCATCTCTGTATAGTTAGGATCATGCATGGATTTCTAACATAGCTTTTGTTTTGGCTTGGAGTACTCGGTAAGTTTTATGCTTTAGCATCCTTGCATGTGTGTGAGTGACTGCCATGATAGCATACTTACCATGAGGCTATATGCTTATGTGATATAAACTGCCTGAATGGTTGTGGGTGAAGGTTGGAATGTTTGAGTTGGAACAACTCACTGAAATCCGTATTTTAGCCTACTTGCGAGTAGCAAATTCCAAAGCGTTTTCCAAACAAACGGATATGCAATGCTTTGTTTCCAAATTAGACGATCTAGTCTATACTTGTTTTGCTGTGCGCATCACATAGTAAATCTAGGCTAATAACCAGAATAAGAACGCATAATGTTTTCAAAATAGATATCATGGTTAGTAGAGGCCGATCTTTGGATCGGGCGAGAGGGGGTGCTCATAGTTGACCTTCCCCAATTGTACCCAAGTTCCCGAGCCGAGGCAACTTTGGTGATGACGGACACGTGGCCTTTGGCAACGAGTCAGGGTTTCCTAAATTCCCCCATAAAAAAATATTTAGGTGGCGACTCTGTATCTGGCGAAGCAGTCCATGTTTGGCACTTCTTTTAAAATCTGTTTTTCTCAAAACGATTTGCCGGATTTGGACTCTTCGGTTCAAGATTAAGAACAGTAACCAAAACGAGTCTGAACTGTAGCATTGAGGTCCCTCGCGGACTTGTTACAGCGACTTCCAGAGGATGGTGACCAAGATGTTCGCCCTCTACTCGGCCGCGCGATGGAGGTTACATCGACAACATGGTGGTCAAAAAGCAAATATTAGGCCGACCACTTGTCCGATCTAGTCGAGATGTTCGCCATTCTTAAACAACACAAACTTCGCCTGAATGCGTCAAAGTGTGCCTTCGATGTAGGGTTAGGGATATTCCTGGCTTCTTAGTCACCAACCGAGGCATCGAAGTGGACCCCTCACAAATTAGAGCCATACAAGAATTGAAGCAGCCCAACTCAGCAAATGACGTACAATATCTTACCGGTATGGCAGCCGCGCTTAACCAATTCATAAGCTGGTCGTCTGATCGTTGCCGCCCTTTCTTTCGAGCGTTGAAGTCCAAGTTTTCATGGGACAAAGAATGTGACAGGGCCTTAGCCGAGCTAAAGACGTATTTGTCTTCCGCCCCACTCTTAGTGACACCCAAGCACGGCGAAGAACTCTACCTTTATCTACCTGTTTCTCAACATGCAGTTAATGCGGTGCTCGTCCGGGCAGAAGGTATCCAACATCTCCCAATCTTTTATGTGAGCAAAACCTTGCTACCGGCAGAGTCGAGTACTTGCCGCTGGAGAAACTTGCTTTGGCGCTAATGATAGCCTCTAGGAATTTGCGCACTACTTTTATACTCACACAATCGTGGTGTTGACCGAATTTCCTCTGAAAGCCTTACTTGAGCCGGTGGATTTCTCCGACCGATTTTGAAGTAGGCAGTCGAATTGGGGAAATTCGACGTCAAGTTTCAACCCCGAACCGCCATCAAAGCCCAAGCATTGGCCCACTTTGTTGCTGAATTCTCGCCTGGAATTCACTCGGTATGCCTGATGGATCTTACCGCGGCAGCCGGGGTGAAGGAGGTGAGCGTGACGGAAATTGCACAACAGAGTGATGTTGGCGACGTGGAACTTGCGCACCTGTTCGCAAATCTATCAGTCAGAGGTGTACTTCAGCCCGGTAATGCGACATTGGATTTGGGAATAACAGGTCAACTTGTTGGATCTGGTGCTGCATCGCCGAGGGAGGATGAAGACACGTCTGTTGTAATCATCAGCGACAAGCTTGTAGCAGAAATAGCCGAGCAGCCGAGCGACCGTGATCACCTCAACCTTCAAGCATCCCAGGATCCCTCAGAATGCTGGAAACTTTTCATTGGCGAAATGTGGAAACTTTTTGTAGATGGCGCCTTAAACCGTCATGGCGCCGGGCTGGGCATAGTTTTCATCTCGCCAGACAGACTAACCGTTAAACACTCTATCACGCTCGGGTTCCCAGCGTCAAACAACGAGGCCGAGTACGAAGCACTGCTAGCCGGACTTAAAAGCGCGCTCCAATTGCACGTATCCGAGCTGATGGTCTACAGCGACTCCTAACTCATTATAAACCAAGTGTTTGGAGAGTACGAAGCCAAAGATGACCGAATGGCCAAATACCAAGCTCTAGTGAAAGAACACATCAAGAAATTCCAAGCAATAAAGGCCCAACAAATTGGCCGTGAAGATAACGGCCAAGTAGATGAGTTGGTCGGCCTAGCTTCCATGTTCAACAGATCAACTCCCAGCCCTCTCCTAATTGAGTTCCTCCCAAGACCCAGCATTGAGGACTCAGAGCAGACAGAAGTATTTTGCACCGAGCTGGGTACCTCTTGGATAGACCCTATCATCATTTTCCTTAAAGAACAATCCTGCCGACCGACAAAAAGAAAGCACACAAAGTCCGGGTGAAGTCAGCGGTTTTGGCTCTTTCCATCTGGCGCTTTATATAAGAAGTCATTCACCAGTACATACCTCAAGTGTGTTCATCCAAAAACGTGGAGGCTTTCGTTTACGAGATCCACGAAGGCATGTGTGGAAGTCATATCGAGGGGAGATCTTTAGCCTACCGCACTATTTCGCAAGGATATTGGTGGCTGTGTATGCAAGCATATGCGTAGAAATATGTTAAAAATGCCAAAAGTTCGCCCATCAAATTCACTAACCGACTAGAGAACTTCTCCCCTCACAAGTCCTTGGCCTTTCGTAATATGGGGACTGGACATAGTGGGACCACTCCCAACAATGCTGGGCAACCGGAAGTTCTTCATTGCGGCGACAGATTACTTCACCAAGTGGGTTGAAGCTGAGCCCTTAGCGACTATAAAGAAAAAGCCATTTGTTTGGCAGAACGTCATTACGCGGTTTGGCGTCCCCAAGGCTTTGATTTCTGATAATGGCACCCAATTTGACGGACGGTTGTTCAAAGGATTTTGTGAGGAATTGAAGATAGAATTATACAATTCCACCTTGGCCTACCCTTAGTCCAACGGCCAAGCTGAAGCATCGAACAAGACCATTCTAGATGGATTGAAGAAAAGGCTGGAGAAAGCCAAAGGCAAGCATGCCGAGGAACTTCCTAGTGTCCTTTGGGCATATCGGACAACCTCGAGACGCTCGATCGGGGAGACTCCTTTTGCCTTGGCATATGGCATGGAAGCGGTTATCCCATTGGAGATCGGCATGCCCACCATCCGCAGCGAAAATTTTGAGCTCGAACTGAACTCTGACGCCATCGCCCTGGAATTGGACCTAGCTGACGAACGCCGAAAAAAGGCGTTAATCCACGTGGCTGCTTATCAACAAGAATTGTCCATAAAGTACAACAAAATAGTGCAACCCTAGACCGTTTAAAGTCGGGGACTAGGTTTTAAGGAAGTGATGGGCAACACACTAGTGCCAGGCGAAGGAAAGCTAGGGGCAAACTAGGAAGGGCCTTACAGGATAATCGATCTGGCGGGCCAGGGCATCCCACCTAGAGGACTTGGATGGCAAAAGTGTACCCCGGCCATGGAATACGACCAATCTCAAGCTGTACTATTTTTAGTCTGTCTTTTGTGTGTAATTTTTGTAAAGGGGCAAGTTTTCCCCTCCATCTACCAATGTAATCCTTTCAGTCATTATGTGAATTCATGATTGCAATATGTAATAGAAATGAATTATATTACATAGAAAGTATGTCGTAATGACGAATTGTAGTGCACCAAGGACAACCACCTTTACAGTCGTGGTGATTTATCTCGGCTAGAAGAGTTGATGATTTGCTCAACTTTAGTATTTTAGCCGAGATGTTTTATACCAGCTGGAAGAGTTGATGATTTGCTCAACTCTAGTATTTTAGCCGAGATGTTTTATACTGACTAGAAGAGTTGATGATTTGTTCAACTCTAGGATTTTAGCCGAGATGCTTTATCCTGGCTAGAAGAGTTGATGATTTTCTCAACTCTAGTATTTTAGCCGAGATGTTTTAGCCCGGCTAGAAGAGTGGATGTTTTGTTTAACTCAAGTATTTTAGCCATGGTGTTTTATCTTGGCTAACGGAGTTGATGATTTGTTCAACTCTAGTATTTTTTGCCGAGATGTTTTACCTGGCTAAAAGGGTTAATAATCTATTCAATTCTGGGATTTTAACCGCGAGATGTTTATTCCGGCTATATGCATTGATGACTTTGTCTACACAGCGCCTAGACGATTTCATTTGTCTTTTAAGACCGAGATAATTTTCTCGGTTCAATCAGTCTATAACATGCCGGGCAAGAATAGCGTGGTTGCAAGATGAACAACAGCAGACATTACAAGAATATAAGTGAAATGCGAACTTTTCATTGATTGAGAAATTTAGTACTTACGGTGGGGCTGGTAGCCCGATTAAAAAAAAAAAGAGGACAAGACTAAACTACGCTAATGGGGAGAGGTCGGCAAACTCGTCCTCGGCCCTTTCCGTCGCGGCTTTTAGGTCCACAACAACAACCTTTTCCTTCTCGCCGAGCTCCTTCTGGCCGCCCTCGTCCTCAGCCTCTTCTTGCAAAGAGTTGAAGACTTCGTTGGCATAATGAATCAGGTAGATTGGTAGGAAGACGGGGGGAGGAGAAGCGAACACCTCGCCTCACATCCTTGCCGAGTTTTTTACAAGCAGCCTTCCAACCGGACTTAAATAGATGTCCTTGGTGGCTTCGACTTGCTTGGTATAGTTGTCTTCAGCCTCCTTGAAACCGAGATTGTTGGCCCATCCACGACGGACTGCTTCGCTTGTCTTTCGGCTTCGAGTTGGGCCTTCAGTTCATCCCTCTCTTGCTCGGCCTTACCGAGCTGGCCAAGAAGTCTAGCGTTGTCAGTGTTGGCCATTTCAAGTGAAGCCTTAGCCTGGCCAAGCTCAACGGCTACGTTTTTACCGGCATTGTTTAGCTCGATAACTTTGTGGCGCAAGTTCACAATGCGGTCCATGACCATGTGTCGTTTCTGGATTGCCTGTAACAAGAAAGATGTTAGCCGAAATAAGAAGACTAACCGAGCAAAGACTTGGTAAGATTTCAAAACTTACCCTGGTTATGGACTTGACCGTAGATTTCGCGAGCCGGGTGTCAGGAACATGTTTGCTCCCGGTCACGTCGCTCGGTA
This sequence comes from Camellia japonica, assembly GCA_030407325.1. Taxonomy (NCBI): domain Eukaryota; kingdom Viridiplantae; phylum Streptophyta; class Magnoliopsida; order Ericales; family Theaceae; genus Camellia; species Camellia japonica. The sequence goes on along the minus strand of JAPPVO010000014.1, from coordinate 104,363,361 downwards.
TCAGTAGTGCCTTCGATAAGTCGAAGGCAAGGAGGCGCTCATTGTTCCTCCTTGACGGACGCGATGGCTGAGATCTCTTTGCCTCGGTGTTTGAGCTCCGGCCTCCATGGTGCAACTAGCTCGACTTCCTACGTTGCTTGTTCAGTGCTTAGTTCAACCACAAGCTCGGCTGAGGGGTCGGCCGACCGGGCTCATTTGCTAGCTCGGCGGGACTCAGGGGGGCGACTGTGGAAGTTAGAGCAATCACGGTCCCTGAGCTCTGGCCAACGGAGGGGCGGGAGGTGGCATGCTCGGTATCTCGACGGAAGTAGCTGTAATCAAGTTCTTGATCCTGCTCATTTTCGCCATTTCTTCTTCCTCGATCAGCCGTATGAGGGGCACATCTGGTAGACTGGGTCAGGTGGGGGAGATAGAGCTCGGAGGAAGTCTGTGACCTTACTCTTGTGCAGTGCTGAATAGCGGTAGGAGAGGACGTAGCCGAGGAGATCGTGACAGTCTCAGTGCAAGTATCTCAACATGGCCCTGATCGCTTCCTCGTTGGGATACTGGTAGTTTGCTTGCAGTTCTTCAATAGTTGCAAATAAAGAAGAAGAAAGAAGAAAGAAAAATAATTAGCTCGGCGTGAACAATTTTTGTAAAAGAGATCAGTTGGGAAGATAAGCTTACAAGATGAGCCGAAGTTCTTGCTGATGTACCAACCGGGCACACCAGCTTTCGTAGTTACCGGTCACCCAGAAAAAATCGTCGTCATTCATGTCTTTGTCCGACGTGTCGGTCACTAATCTTTCCCTACCTGGCCTTATTTTCAGATAATAGTTGAAGCTGTCTTTTGTTCGACCGAGCATGTATTGACGCAAGATCTCAGCTAGGCCCAGGTTTAAACTGAGGCGGTTGTTCAGCTCGGCCACGCCGTTTATAATCCGGTAGGTGTTGGTAAATACTTGGGTGGGTGCTAACCCGGTTCTTCTCAAGAATTCACACATAAGGGGCTGTATCAGGAAGCGCAACCCGCCCTCGATCATGCTCAGTATGGTGAAGGGGCAAGATTCTTATCTGCCCTACGGATATATGCCCTCTTCGTCGAGCTCCAGGTGTATGTCGGTAGGTATGTCGTAGGTATGCCGTACTCCTCGCGGAACACGGCAAAGGCGCTCGGTGTGTTTACAAGGAAGCGATAGCGCCCCATGAATGACTGGCTTGTTTAGCTCGGCAGTGTTGTGTTTTTGTTGAAATTTTGACGCGGCGGCTGCTCGGTCTTTGAGAGCCCTTGTGTTGGTGTCTGTCCCCTAGGACTCTGCAGTTAAAAGCCAAGTGTAAGTGATATCGTGGCCGCGCAAATGAGCTTGAGTTCAGCCCGGTCACTTTGGGGGCAACAGCACCCCTCAGTCTTATTGGGTTAGTTTAACAGCTCGGTCGCTCGAAACAGACCATATATTAGCCCAGTAGAGCATCCCAGAGCTTTCTCAACTCGGTTCTCGCCTAAGTCCTACAAACTTTGGAACTAGCTCGGTCCACTTATGATTTTGGATCAAACAAAGATATATAGCCTGGTCAGTCCCAGATCCTCGCGTGTTCATTACAGAAGATGATGAACAGTTGAGGAGAAGGGGCATAAATGGTTTTGGTGGTCACACCCTAGGCTAACTTCATTCGCAGTCCTAAAATCTACTGTCATCATGCCCTAGACTTAACTATGACAGTCACAGGCCCAATTATACAATAAAAACATGAGTAACAGACAAAGAACAATGGAGGGTTGAGGACTTACAGTTAGGGCACGGACGGTAGCTCGAAGTAGTGAGACGGAGCCCCCAATGACGGCGAAGGTGAAGAATGAGCTTACGGGATGCTCCAATCTCAGTAGAATGAGTGGGGGCGAGAACTCTGGTTCTTGGGGTTGCTTGAGAGCTGAAGATGAACAGAACAGGAAGGGGCATGAAAAGAAGAATGACGAGTATAAGAGGGGACGAGAGGCGCCAAAATTTGAATGTTAAGAGACAGCGTGAGGCGGTTGGGTTGGCTGCTCGAGGCCAATGAATGGGCGACACGCGTCTGTGATGACAGTGGCGTCAGTACTAAAAGGACAGGTTGGTAAGTCGAGGCGCCGACCGGGCAAGTCACAAGACCGAGCATGGGACTTAGCACGGTGAATGGCTTGCGGTGTAAAACCGAACAGATGAATGACCCCGGCCGGAGCATGTAATCCAGGTCACGCTAGCGCGGACGGAATTAAGGGGCAATTGAGAGGGAGATTTCATAATCTGGCTTTGGGCCGTGGTAATGATCGGGCTAAATTGGACCCAGCATGTTTGGCTCGAGCTGGTTTGGGCCAATCCAGGGAAGTGCGCTCGGTTAAAGCCCTGGTCCGATTTGGCCAGGATAATTTTGGATTGCCAGTCCGATTCATGTTATTTGCTCGTTGAGTTAGGCAGGTAAGATCCTTCGCAGACTAACCGAGCAAGAGCTCGGTCATAACGGAGGACAGCTAAGCTCGGCCATAACGGAGCTCGGTTCGGAGCGTTGCATGTCTCGGAAGTAATGCGGTTGTAGGAAGATGGGGCAGCGCCGTGCTGTCCGTTCGCGCCAATGCCATTTGGCAGTTTTGTTAGGTGGCGTTTAGCTGTATTTGTGTCGACACGTAAGAAAGTGGGATAAGAGAGCAGGTCCACGTGTCAAAAGGCAAATGGACACAGAGGCACGTGCAGAAAGTATATAAACATGACTACACCCCCTATGCTGGGGATGGAACATTCTCTAGTGAGAAAAAATTACCACATTGTCTCCCCTCTCTCTTCTCTCTCTCTCTCTCTCTCTCTCTCTCTAAGTGTGTGCTGACTTGACCGTCGGAGGGGTTTTCCGGCAGCGCACCGCCAGGTAGCTCACCTTTGTTGTGTTCTCAGGTCGATCGGAGGAAGGCGCAGCTTGGACACGAGGAGTACGGATAACATCGGATATTTGGCCCCCGTACATACCATAAAATCAAACCCAAGGTCTAATAAGGTTGGAGTTTGAGATTGGTTGTTTTTATTAATTTTTTTATTGACTTCATTTTGTTTTTGATTTTTTCTTTTAGGATAAATTGCATTTTGCCCTTTTCATTTTTCACTTTAGCCTTTAAAATTTATTTTTTTACACTTTGACTCTTTATATTTCAAGTTTTTCCCAGTTTACTCCTAAAGCTGATTTCTATTCAAAATTAGACCAAAAAAAAAAAAAACCATAATAGCTGTTACATAACATAAAAAATATATTATTATATTCGAGTTTACATTTATGTTAGATATGTGAATTATATATAATAAAATATTTTTATGCCACTTGACTGATAAAGTGTCGTTTTCTGTCAAATTTTTAACATAAATTAGTTTCAAGAGTAAACTTGGAAAACTTTGAAACATAAAAGGCTAAAGTGAGAGAGAGAGAAAAAAAAAAAAAAAAAAAAAAAACCTTTAAGGGCCAAAGTGAAAAAGTGACTAAACATAAAATGGGCAAAATATAATTTATCCTTCTTTTTACTTTTTTACTCTGAGGTTCTTCTAGTTTAGCCCGATCAAAAAAAAATTTTTTAAAAAAATTAGAAAAATAATCTACGAAAGATAATAATAAAAAATGCCAAAAATAGTTAGCCTTTTTTCCCCCTTTTTTCTTTTTTGTTTGAATTTTTTGATTTTTTTTTTTTTTTATCTTTAGTGAACTATTTTTGAATTATTTTCATATTTTTTTAAGTTTCAGATCGTTTTATATTAAATGGACCTAAAAAAAAAAAAAAAGAATTTGATATACTTTTGAAAAAAGATTAAAAAAAAAAAAGGAGGGTAAACTACACTTTGGCCCTTCATGTGTTGCAATCCTTCCCATTTTGGCCCTTCATGTTTGCAATCTTTCGCACTTTGGCTCTTCACTTAGGCAACTTGGAAATAGGCATGGGTTTTAAGAGTGTAATGTGTTTCAGGATAGCGTAGGAGACAAACTTAGGTTTGGTTCAGTGGTTTGGGTGTTGTAGATGTGTATAATGCTCCGAAATAATTACTATAACCCATACTCAACATCAATAAGTGATCACAATGACAAGGTGATTATTTCTCATTGATTTACAATTAAGCTTTACAAAAGAGTGACATAATAAATAGATAGGATGAAAGTTAAACAACTAAGAAATGTTCTAAGGGCTTACATCTTTCCAAGACGATGCTTGGTTACAACAAAAGTGGACTTAAGTCCAATACAGTTAAAGCTTTTGGCTTGTACAAAAATGAGTACAGCAAATACACAAAAGAAACTCTCGCTTCAGTATATGAATCTTAACAAAGTTATAAGGTGAATGCATATGCAATGTTTATACCAAAATATTTTTATATCTCTTTCCAAATCTATGCAATGCCATAAAAATATCATAAATCACTTCCTTTGGAATAGAAAAATAGGGCAGTGAATCACGCTCTGGGAACTTCAAAACAATACAACCTTTCTTGGAAATTTCGTCCAGAGAAAACTATAAACCGGGACCCATGTAAACGTAGGCTATACAAGCACTACTATTGCCATTTCACGGAAATTTTGTCCACATGATCGGCATCTACATATACGCGCGATTTTTAGAACTTTCATCATGGACACTCAGGCCAACTTGTTTCAAAGAGAAAATACATGTTTGCCAAATTCACCATTTGTTCTCAAAATGATAAACATTTTCAATGTATAAGTGTGAATTAATGCTCGATGCAAATGAATGAGAAAATAGTTTCAATTCACCTAGTTCTCATACAATTTCTCATGCAATTTCATGGACACTCGGACTATCCTCCACCGATAGCCCAAAACAGATATTTCTAAATAGATAAATTATTATCAATAAAAATAAACTCTCCAAATTTTCAGGAGGTGAGTGATAATACATATTTAACTCCACTATCCTCATCAACATCAATCCAATTTCACAATTTCAATAGCAACCTCATAATTTATTTAAAATCAACATTTGAGGCATTTAGGGCAAAATCCATTTTCTTTCCAAAATCAATCTCAAATATCAAAATCAACCATCTATTCTCAACTCAACATTATTTCCTATATCAAAATTATTTTCAAGGTTTCATTTGATAAATCTCTCTTTTGACTTTCTTTAGCCAAACCCTAAGTTTGTTCCAAAAATTTCAAAATCGCAATATTGTTTAGTTTTAACAAATAACTAAATTAAAACTCATAAAAAGTGTGAAAAATATCCCTACCTTAAGTTTTAGAAGAGAAAGAGAGAGAGTTGAAAACTCAAGGATGCCAAAAATCAATTTTGCTCCGATCAGAACAAAGCCCTCGTCTACCTCTATCTTTTTAACAATGGGACAATGGTGAAAATATCAACAATCTAGGTGTATTTGGGTGAAATAGATGAGTTTTAGAGAGAGAGTGAGAGAAGATAGGGTTTTGGAATGTTTAGAGAGAAAGTGAGATGAAAAAGTGATGTAAAAAGTGACTTTCATGGACTAATATATGCACAGACCGCTTGAGCGTAAGAAGTGTTGCTCGAGCGTCTAGACACAAATGATGTGACCGCTCGAGCACAAGAAGTTGTCGCTCGAGCATAAAATACAAACTCCTAGTAGTTTTATAGATAGAAGACCACCGCTCGAGCTCAACGAATACCGCTCGAGCCAACATTGCTTGAGCTCAAGAAAGACCGCTTGAGCGTAAAATGCCAACTCCCAGTATCTTTCCAGATCTACAAAAGTACTAGAAGTTCACAAAAACCGCTCGAGCGAAAGAAGTGACGCTCGAGTGAAGAATCAAAATTCTGGACAACAACAATTTGAAAAACGAGCTACCAATATGTTCCAAAAGCTACCAACATAACCCAATAGCCAAACCCAAGAGGAGTAAGAGGAAACAAGACATGAACAACTGTATAAGACAATAAAACCCGATCCAAAGCATCAAATGGATCGGGTCTAAACCAGAAACGGTATAGTATGGGGGTCAACTATTTGGTTTGTAGTTTTATTTATTTATTTTTATAAAGTTTATTTAAAATCGTGAGGCTGAGGGATTGGTTGTAAATACGCAAGTAGCAGTGGTAGAAGAGTGAGTTTGTACTCTTCAAATCTCTCTGAATGCATTTTTTTTCCTTGTACCTTTAAATTTCATGTTAATGAAATTTTTTCTTTTCCCGGTAAAAAAAAAAAAAATTTGTTTGCAATCCTTCCTACTTTAGCCCTTTAAAATTGATTTTTCTTATTTTGGTCTTTCATGTTTGCAATTCTTCCCACTTTGGCCTTTCACATTTGTAATCCTTCCCACTTTACTCATGGACTAACTTTCATTCAAAAAACTAACAGAATTTGTCACATCATCAACACATCAGCTTCGTGTGTGATATAAAAAATTAACTAAAGATGCAAAAAATGAAAAATAGAAAAGAAAAAAATTAGAATTTTTTTTTTTAGTCTTTAGTGAACTTTTTTCAAATTTATTCATAAACATTATTACATTATGCATCTAACTTAGATGCACCTAAAAATATAAAAATAAATTTAACTAAAAAAATAAAAAAAGTTCACTAAAGACGGAAAAAAAAAACGATAGTAAACTTTTTATTTCAGACTAAAAAATTTGAAAAAAAAAAATCACTAAAGACAAAAAAATTCAATTTTTTTTGTTTTTTTTTTTAAATTTTTTGAATCTTTAGTGAATTTTTTACATCACATATGAAGATGATGTGTTGATGATGTGACAAATTTTGTTAGTTTTTTGGATGGAAGTTAGTATAGGAGTAAAGTGATAAGGATTGCAAACATGAAGGGCCAAAGTGGGAAGGATTGCAAATATGAAGGGTCAAAGTGAGAAAAATTAAACTTAAAGAGTCAGAGTGTGATGGATTGCAAACATGAAGGGCAAAAGTGAAAAAAATCAAACTTAAAGGACCAAAGTGAGAAATTGGTGAAATTTTAGGGGGCAAAGTGTAAGTTACCCAAAAAAAATAATAAGTTCATTTCTATGGGAGATATAACATGAGATAATGACATGATTAATAAAATTATTTGGTAAGAATAAAAATTAATGTTTTGAAGAATTTATTTATTTATTCATTTTCACCCCACTGCCTAACGCCATGCGTGTATGCCACCATCCTTGTGGTGGGTGCATGCATATTACTATTAATTTCACAATTTCATATTAAAAATTTTAATGTTTTCTCTCTTTCAATAAGTTCATTTCTATGGAGATAATGCCATGATTAATAAAATTATTTGGCAAGAAAAAAAATAATTATTTTGAAGAATTTTTTTATTCATTTATTTTTTCATTTTCAACCCACTGCCCAACGCCATGCGCGTGCGCCACCATCCTTGTGGTGAGTGTGCATGCATATTACCATTCATTTCACAATTTCATATTAAAATTTTTAAGTTTTCTCTTTTTCAAATATGGGACAAGTTCTCAAATTTGTTTAGAACTTTCCAAATAAAATATGAAAGATTTTGAAAATACTCATAAAACTTAAATTTTCTAATTTTGAAAATTCCTCAACATCTAGATCATACACACACACATATACATATATACATATATTATATCATAGATAGAGATTGGATATATAAGGGTCCATGGATTTACAACCTTTTGAAGGTAAATTCACTTACTTTGGATGTAGTAAGCGAGGGGGAAGTGGCTATTGCAACATGGTAGAGGAAGGGAGTGGTAGCAAACATAATGAGATGACAAGGGTTGCAGGTATGAAGATTGAGAGAGGAATGGTCGATCATTAGTTATGTTTTTGATTATTGCTAAATAAGTTTCAATTACATGGACTTGAAAACAAAATTTTTATTTAATAGATTTAAAAATAATAAGTTTGTCATTTTCTTCCTCAAGTATAATTATCTCATAATATATTAGATTAATTATCTTTTTAGTCTCCGAAGTATGGGGTTTGTGTTATTTCGGCCTCCAATATTTGAATTGTGTCGATTTAGTTACCAATGTAAAAGTGTTTCAATTTAATTCCACAAACTAATTCCCGTTATAGATGCCATTCAAATGAGAGATACATGTAGAAATTCAATTAAGAAATTACTCTTTTAGTCCCTAAACGTACGGCTCTAAACCACCGCGCGTGCGGAAAAGTTTGGATAGTCAAAAATTTCCCCAGGGCATTCCTACACTCCCCTGTTCCATCTTTACGCCTGAAACTCGAAAATTCTAAATCGATAAAAAATATTAAGAAAGGCTAGACAAGGTTTAAGGTGCAAACATTAATACATCACACGACGCTCAAGGCTTCAAAAGAAATCAATAAGTTCAAAAATGCATAAAAAGTTGGATCAAAGACTTGGGACATCACAATTCCGGTTTCATGTGCCATTTCTTATGGCAATAATGACACTTGATATCTTTCTTTGAAAATTAACTATATCTTGACTTGTCACGACTTTGATCACGGTTATGAGGAGTCTTACTCTTTCCTCTTGTCTTACTCTAGCCTCTCAGAACAAATATCTCTAAATGACAAGAACTCGTAGATTTTTTTTGTTGTCTCTTCATTCAATAAGGTACTACTGACTTGACTCATTTTCATAACTCCGTGGAGTAAAATTAATCATTTCTGATGTTTTTTTGTTGTCTCTTCATTCAACACGGTACTACTAACTTGACATTTGTTGTGAGGTACTACTTACTCACAATCAAAGTTTCCTAACTTTAGGGCGACGGACTAAGTAGGATCAAAGCTTACAAGTTATCATTAGAAATGATTTTCATAGAATCAAGTTAGTTAATAATACTCTTCATTTCAATCAAATGCTCCGGAATGTAACTACCCTCTTTGTATTTTAAATTAATTAACTTTCTAAACAGAAAAGTTTTGTTTGTGGATGATTTTATACCATAAAGACTTTCTAATGTTTTTTTCATAAATCATGTGTCAAAGTCTCGGTAAAAACATGATGAAATACACTATCATTAATCTATTGAAATAGATCCATCACGGACTCAAACAATGCCCTCTAATTTATAATCTGGATCGAAGGGAATACTCTAACACCCTTCATTATTAGACACTTGTACACTAAATTGAGGCAGGAAGTGAACAGGAGCATTCTATAATTTTCCAAATAACTGCTTGATTTCCACAATCGATTCATTGACCTCTTTTGTTGTCCCAGTATACATTTTTGCTTTGCTCTTATGTTTTTGTATATGTATCCAAAACTCTGCAGGCCTTCATCATAATTTTCCAAATAACTGCTTCTGGTCGGTTCATTGACCTCTTTTTGTTGTCCCAGTATACAATTTTGCTTTGGTCTTATGTTTTTGTTTATGTATCCAAAACTCTGCAGGCCTTCATCCTCTTGGCAACACATGAATTTTATTTATTTATTTATGTTTTTACCATATTGTATTGCAAAACAATATAGTATTATATTAGCAAGTTGGCAATGAAAAAAGGTCCATCAGTTGGCATATAAGCAAATGAGAAGCAAGGTTCCTAAGTAATTAGGGTATGTTTGATTGACCAGATTATAGTATAGGATTGAGATTATTAATCCATTGCACTCAAGTCTATTGTTTAGTTGTAATTTTTGTTATCTGAATTAGATTTTAATAGACATTTTATCCAACAAATTTGACAAAATTTTTAATGCTATAACTAATAATTCAAGGCAAACTTATAATTGAGATTATATATTTTCATAGTCACAGCAAAATAATCTTGGATAAGAGTAAATTATTAATATCACTAATCTAGTTGGATAACTAATCCACACTAATCTCATGGATTGTTAATCCCTTCACTATTAATCTTGGTAATCAAACATGGCCTAGGAAGCTTGACAGGCCTATACTATACTAGTTTGGTTGGTTAAGTTTGCAGTAGTATTACTATATGTAAGTTATGACATTTATGGATTTGATTACTACCATTGTCATAAGTCAGAATTTAAATTAAAAAGGGGGTAAAGTGCCAATAGGTACTAATAGTTGGACTTAATTCCTATCGAGTCCTATTGAACATAAGTCCTCGTAAATTTGTTGCTAAAAGTATATTTTTTGTGACAATTTTTTTGCATGTCGCTAAAAATTGATAATTAGTGACTTTTTTTTTGTCACAGGCTTTATAAATGCTGCTAAAAGTTACAATTAGTGACTTTTTTCTATGATGAATTTTTTAAACTGTCGCTGAAACTTATAATTAGTGACATTTTTTGTAACAAAATTTTTAAACTGTCACTAAAAATTAATAATTATTGACATTTTTTTAATAATACTTGATGAGAAATGCTATTAATTCTCATAGGATATATTGAATAGTAAGTCTACCTATTAAGACCTACACTTAAGTCCCCCTAGAAAAAAAAAAGAGTTATAACCAAACACCGTTTAAGATATAACTGTAAGCCAATCTTCACTGTTTTCGAAGAATAAATTAAGAAATGAACGATTCTATTTAATTACTAAAATAGGAACATAATATAAACAATAAAATAAACAAAAAGATCCTTACTTTTGTTATAAAAACAAAACAAATCCTTACTTTTGTTATAAAACCAAAACAGAATCTAGAGGAAAATAAATAAATAAATAAATAAACAACTTACTTACAGTATTACTTTCTCGGAAATTCAAGTTTTCAGAAATTCAATTAAGTCCAGTGTTCAACACTATTTTCTTAAGACAGATTTGTCCTCTCTACGGTGTTTTCAGAATGTGGACATCTATCTCTTAGGATAAAATAATTGACGACAATTAGTTGCAGCACTACAAACTAAATGTCTAGCGAACACACTTTGTATTTATATTCTTTCTTACATAAAATTTATGCAGCAAAATGTAGGAAGCAAAAGTAGAATGAAGAATGAAAATTGAATGAAAAACCAAATGGAGGACTTGTCTATTTATAGGAGATTTGGTGGTTATTCAGGACAGAGGTGAACAGGTAAAGAACTTGTTCGGATTGGATTTGAACTAGTAAAGAACCTGTTTGGGCTGAAGGGAAAAGTGCATTGAACGAAACTATCAACGTTCAGAAACGTTGGGGTCATTTCGGAATTTATTTTGAATTTCAAACCGAAATTCAAATTCCAAATGGTTAGAAAAATAAAATTTAAATGTTTTTGGCCCAAAAAAGTTAAGTATTAGACTACACAAGCCCAACCCAACCTTACACCCGAGCTGGCAGGTAATAGACGGTATGCATGTGATAGTTTTTGGGTCTGATGGGTCAAGGCCCACTTTTCCCATAACTTCCCCCTCTACAAAACTTGGGTATCCCTTGGGGCGTTTCCTAAAATGCAAACTCATGACTTATAAACCCATACTAAGTTTGCCCACTCAAGTAATGTGGGACAAGCCTTTTCTCCATCCTTTATGAAAACCTTACCAAAACACCATTTTCATGAAGCTTATTTTGGCATTGATTTCTCATTCACCCGATAATAGTTTTGTGTAACTAAATATACGACATGAATCGTTACGCAGCAAAGAACACGTTGCCACATAGACCCACCAACTTTAGTGTATGGGTCCCACTTAAAAAATCAACCAAAATTTTAGAAAAAATCATTTTTTCCCAAAATCATTTATTATGATAACTAAATAATTCTTAGATTATTATCATAATAATGTCATAAACAAAAATCATAAACAAAGCTACATGTGATACCCACCCCAAAATGAGATGTGTACTATCATGACCCGAACCCGCCCCCGTGGGTTGAGGACATAACCGGCCAGTAATCATGAGATTACCTACGGCCTCAAACCAAACCAAATGTATGTTAACAGAGTTAATGGGGGCCAAACGGAAGCAATTTAAAACTTTGTCTATAGAGCTGTGCTTACATGGCACATCATAACAAACCATACATATGTATATTAATAACTCACAACAAAATATGTACTATGCAAGGTTCTGTACATACAGGATCATATAAGTCTAAGTCAACCCAAGAAAACTATATACAACATATTCAAAGACTTCGCCCACATGACAAAATAAAACATAATGACAAAAAGGCGAAGGCGGGTCTCGTGCGTGAGACGCAAGGGCTGACTCTTCAAAACCTTTGTTGTTCCTCACAGACTTCACTGGGGCTGGGTTTGGACTTCTCTTGGCTCACCTACAAACATATGAATGAGCGTGAGCGAAAGCGCAGTGAATAATATCAAATAAAGGAGTTATACAAACGGTATGTAGAACAACATGCTTTAAACGGCCTTGGGCCCAATTCATATTTTCATTTATGTCAAACTGGCCTCTGGTCCATTTATTCGCATCAAACTGGCCTTTGGCCCGTTCATTTATTCATATCAAAACGGCCTTTGGCCCGTTCATTTATTCATATCGAAATGGCTTTTGGCCCCTTTATTCATGTCAAAACGGCCTCTGGCCCATTCATCCTGTCAAAACGGCCTCTGGCCCATTCATTCCTGTCAAAACGGCCTTTGGCCCATTCATTCGTATCAAAACGGCCTTTGGCCCATTCATTCATGTCAAAACGGCCTCTGGCCCATTCATTCGGCATAGCAACATTGTCCACCAATCGAATCAACGAACTTATAAAACTTACATGGAAGTAAGTAATTTGGACAACAACATATTTCAGATATCTTTGTTAAGATACTACTCACAGTGATCGGTTAGTTGGTTTGCCTTGGAGCTCGACCCTACATATTCCATGAACACAAAAGGGTCACAAACAATTCAATTCGTTCTAAATTCACATTTTCCTCTTTAGGCTTCATTCTTATCTCTTTAACTCATTTATAATGCTCAATGTATGCCTAAGAGTGCTTGCAAGAGAAAGAGAACGGAAAACGGAACATAGAATGCATATTCAAAATTTTAGAAAACAGGATCCCTGCTCGAGCGTGGACTTCCCCGCTCGAGCGGACCCACGAGGCCTGCAAAAGTACGGGATATGTCAAATTTACGCTTGATCGCGAACTCTGGCGCTCGAGCGGAAGGCCTCTCTACATAGCTCCCCGCTCGAGCGTGAACTTCCCTGCTCGAGCGGACACCATGCCTGCAGAAAATACTGGGAACACGAATTTCACGCTCGAGCGGCGGTTTCCCCGCTCGAGCGGACATCAAAATTCTGGAAAATCCAGAACATGTTCTTAAGCTTCAATTTGATGTTCAAAGGTTCCAAAGGCATGATTTTGGCTCAAACTTCACATATACATATTCTAACATGGTATAAACACCAAATTACAACACAATGAAGCTCAATTTCACAATTTAATCACATGCATGTCTCAAATTAACTCAAACTCATCACCAACACACTAGTTTCAAACATGCAAGACTCAAACTCCCATGATTTGCACTTGCATGTGCAATATACACAATATCCTCAACTTAATTGGTGAAGAGATGATTAAATACATGGTCATTAATCAAAACTCAACATGGATTACAAACTTTATGCTCAAACATGGAAATTTATGGCAATTTCTTACATGCATGTGTTCTAAGACTTCAAATTCAATAAAACCAACTCAATTTCATCATAATCAATCTAACTCATGTTCGTGACCATTAATCAAACTTGAATTCACAATTTACAACATTAAACTCATGAATTCCCTTATCTAGGAGCTCAATCTTCCAAACTACAGCAAATTCTTGAGTTTAATCTTCAAATTCCCCAAACCTTGAGCCAAGATTACACAATTCTCTCCCTCTGTCTCTCTATAGCCGGCCCTCTCTCTTCTTTGAGTTCAAAATCAGCCAAAAGAAGCTAAAGAGAGAATTGGGGGTGTAGTGCTCTACTACAACCAATTCCATTAGTTCCAATATAATAATAATAAAGTAATTGGGCACTAATTCATCAATTTAATCAATTTAATCTGATCCGAATCAATTTTCAATCAAATTTCAGGCTCTAAAAATTACGCTAATCACAATGGCGCAATCAATTTCGGGTTCTGTGGCTGATAAGGCCTTCAATTTAATTTCCAAAGCAGACAATCAAACAGATATTCCTACGGTGAACAGATAGAAATTCAAAATCACATATTTTCACATAAATGGTACACAAAATCATATTAAACACATAATCACATTTATATTAAGGACCAATTAGCATGATACAAAACAGGATTATCACATGTACCATAAAATTTCCCATCATATATATATCAACCATGCTACATATTTAAAAAAGGGTAATTAGAAAAGTACTCTATGATATCAAAATCATTTTAATTGTTGCCCACATCCCAATAACTTTAAATCTATATGATCTACTAACTCATTTTCGCGATAATTTTATTTCATGATCCTTAGTATTTTTGTGTGTATGTGTATATATATATAGGACGAATTTAGTCCCACTTCTTGTAAATTTTAAAACCGATAATTATAGAACAGAACTTAAAAGGATATCCCTCCCTCAACTTCTTACACTATTTAGTGTGTTTGATTTTAATTTTCTAAAAATTGAATTTTTTGTTTTTCGTATTTTTTTTATTTTTAATGAATATTTTTAAAATTTTAAGCATTTTTTTTTTGTAAACTTTTTTAGATGAACCCTACTTTGATGTCTAAAAAGTAAAATATTTGTAAAAAAATTAATAAATACATAAGAATATGAAAAATATACTAAATTCTTTTAATATTTTATTATTATTTTTTAATTTTTGGTATTTATAGTTAATTTTCTAAATATTTTTTTTGTTCACAAATATTATACCTTTTAAGCGTATTTATGTTAGGTGTATCTAATTTTTTTTTAAAAAATTGTTTAGAATATTAAAAAAATCAATGAAAACAAAAAAAATACAAAAAACAAAAAATTTCAAATTTCTAAAAAATGAATCCTAAAATTTGAATTTTCAATTTATTTAAATTATTTATTCCTAATAAATAAACATAAGTTAAACGTATACACTGCCTCAAACAACTCCATAATTATGTCTTTGGGAGTCAAGATTTCTAAAGTCAAGAGTCGTCACTTCCATTGGCTAGGATAGAAGCATATGTTTAACGAGTATAAGAGGACCATTCCCACATACTCTACTAATAGTTTCGTCGGGATGAAATTATCTAATACACTATAAGAAATTAAAATTTTAGAGGCAAAAATTTAAAGACAAGATTACTTTTTTGAAATAAAATATTTTTATTGATAAAAGTGTTATTATTTTATTTTTAGCAACAAATTGAACATTTAGTGATGAGTTACTAACATTTTGGGACCAAAAGTTTTATTTCAGAAATAAACTTTTTTTAGACCAAGTTGTTTTTATCCGTAAAAGTGCATTTATTAGTGATATTTTTAAAATTTTGTTTTTAAAAACTCGTTTTTTAACTTTTTAGGATGATCTATTAACGATTGTCTTCGTGACAATTGAAATTTGTCAATAAATATTTTTTTGTAACAAAATTTTTACTTTTAAAGTATGTTTGATTAGTAAGATTATAACATAAGATTGAGATTGTTAGTTCATGGACTTATTAATCTCATGTTTGATTGTAAATTTTATTAAGCGGATTACATATATGACGGACATTCAATTCGACGAAATTTGCAAAATTTTAATATTGAGAGTGTTGCTGGGGATTATAATTCAAGTATGAAAAAAATAAAATAAATAAATACATAATAAATGGTTGTATCACTAATTTAATTGAATAATTAATCTTATACTAATTCATGAGATTATTAATTTTGTTAATATTAATCCTATTAATCAAACAAGGCTTTAGAGATAAAAAAAAAAAACTTAATTTCTAAAATTCTTATATGTTATAGTGTAGGTCTACTCTATATATTACTTGATATGCAATTATAATAGTATTTCTTAGTTTTTCTCCTATACTTTAGACAAACTGATTAACTGTTCTCTTATCATGAGGTGGGCACATAGGCTGTGGTAGTAGGACAGACCTACCAGACTGACAGAGAAGCCTGATAAGGACTCCCAAGCTATATAACACATCTTTAACTAAATGAAGATTCATGTTGTTGGTAACGACACACACAACAGGAAGAAGAAAATAGATATCATTACTTGCATGATTGAATTGAAGGTTCTGTTGAGTACCACGAAAGTATAATTGAAAAACTAAATACGGACTAATTATTTTAAAATTGATTATTAGTTAAGATAGGATACATAATTCAACGAATTTGTAATCTTAGGACTATTAATCATGAGAATGTTAATCCAGTCCGCCCAAACAAACATGGCTTTGAAAGGAAAAAAAAGAAAGAGTAACTGCAACATCACGTACATACTAATCATATAATATGGTTCAAGCTAAAAATTGATTGGACACATTTTGTCACCCTGACGTGGATCTCCTTCAATTGTTCATATAAGAAATATAAATATTTCCAAAAAAAAAAGGTTATGTTGGCATTTTGTGGATAGCATTTGACTGTTATAGAATTTTCTGTGTACAGTATGGGCAGAAATTGGAATCTAACCGTTACTTCATAACCTCTTACTTGCAAAAATCCAAGAATATGTTGGGTATACTTTTTTTATTGGAGTATAAAACTCAATTAGTTTATTAAAAGCATTTAGTTTTGTTAGCTGTATATTAGATTATTATACTTATCTATTTGTATTGTAGATATATTTCCTTTTATGCTTATCTCAATCTCATTGTATTTCTATCTTCTTATGTACCTATCTAGGTTTCTTATCAGTCTATATATACAGGCTTCTGCTATTGTATTATTCATTCAATTTAATATATCAGAATTACTCTCATAAAATGGTATCAGAGCATCATAGTGTGGAGAACGAGGAGCAGCCATGAACTGACTAACAATGTGAACAACATAAGCAATATCTGGACGAGTAACCATGAGATAGATAAGACTGCCAACTAGTTGACGATATAAAGTGGCATCAGTCAGTAAGGAATCGTCAAGGGGGGTAAGACGAGTCTGAGGATCAACTGGAGTAGTGGCAGTCTTGCAGTCGGTAAGACTAGCACGAGCCAAGAGATCAGAAGTATACTTGGCCTGGGTAAGAAAATAACCAGAGGAATATTGGAAAATTTCCAAGCTAAGGAAGTAACTAAGTAAATCCAAATCTTTCATCTCAAATTGGCGTTTGAGAAATTGTTTGAGACTAAAAAGACCCACTGTGTTATCTCCAGTGATAATCATATCATCCACATAGAGTAGAAGGAGAATAGTACCACGCTCCGTCTTACGTATAAACAAGGCAGAATCATGGGCACTGGAGGAAAAACCAAAGTCATGAATGGTAGAGCTGAACTTGGCAAACCAAGCACACGGAGCTTGTTTCAAACCATACAAAGCACGGCGAAGTTTGCAAACTTTGTTTGATGGAATAGAAGAACCAGGAGGAGGTTGCATATAAACTTCCTCAGTGAGGTCACCATTAAGAAATGCATTCTTGACATCCATCTGAAAAAGACTCCAGTGGCGAGCAGCAGCAACTGCAAGTAAGCTGCGAACTGAAGTAAGACGAGCAACAGGAGCAAATGTTTCCTTATAGTTAATCCCATATTCTTGAGTAAATCCCTAGGCTACAAGGCGAGCTTTGTAACACTCAATGGAACCATCAGAATGAGTTTTGAGCTTGTAAACCCATTTGCAACTAACAGTACTCTTTCTAGGAGGAAGATCAACCACATCCCAGGTATGAGTTTTATCGAAAGCCTGCAGTTCATCAGTCATAACTTGTTGCCAAAGAGGGTTAGAACAAGCTTCTCGATAGGAAGTAGGTTCATGGGAGGAAAAAGCAGTGAAACCAACAATATAATCATGGAGAAGAACAGAAGGTTGCCTTACCCGTGTAGAGTGACACTCTGGTGGAGGAGGAACCTCAATGGAAGGTGGAGATGGAGAAACCTCCACAAGAGTTCGAGAAGGCGTAGGATCATCAACAGACATAGGATCCTCAGGATGGATGATAGGCATAAGCGACTGTGGAAGCATGGAGCTAGAATCTGCATCAAATTCATTAGAAAACAAGTCTATGGAAATATCAGTAAAGGCTGGTGAGTGAGTGGACTGTGGTAGTTGAAACTTGGAAAGATTGGAGAACATTTTGTGTTCCCAGAAGACCACATGATGGGAAATACAAAGGCGCTTGGAGATAGGATCCCAACAACGATACCCTTTATGTTCTATACCATATCCCAGAAAACAGCAAAAACGAGAACGAGGTTCTAGTTTAGTGTGTTCATGAGGCTGGAGTAGAACAAAATAAGCAGAACCAAAAACTTTAAGAGTGGTATAGTCAGGCGGAGAACCATATAAGCGCTCGTAAGGAGAAGTGTTAGCAATGACAGCAGTAGGGACATGATTTATGGTGTGAATGGCAGTGAGGGTAGCTTCCCTCCAAAAATTTTCAGGACAAGAAGGGGAGATGAGAAGAGTCCGGGTAGTGTCGAGATTATGACGGTGCTTCCGTTTGGCTCGGCCATTTTGTTGGGATGTGCCTGCACAAGAGCGATGAGATAGCGTACCATGAGCTTGAAGAAAAGAAAGAAAATCAGAATCCAAGGACTCCTTAGCATTATCAGAACGAAAAATCTTAATAGTACGAGAAAACTGAGTGCGAACCATGGCAGAGAAATCATAATAAATTTGCTTAAGTTCAGAGTGATTTTTGAGAAAAAAAGCCAAGTATAGCGAGAAAAATCATCAACAAAAATCACAACCCCTCCATGGTTGCTGTGGGGAAAGGTCTCCAAATATCAGAATGTACAAGATCAAAAGGAGCAGTAGAAATAGAATTACTTTGATTAAAAGGTAAAGCAGGTTGTTTAGCAATTTGACAAGATAAACAATCGACATCTTCAAGACGGACACGACCTAACTGACCACTAGAAACCAAAGGCTTCAAACGACTAAAAGAGACATGTCCTAAGCGACAATGCCAAAGATGAAAAGAAGACATAGTAGATGCAGCAGCAGAGGAAGCAATGGAAGCAACAGTAGATGCTTTGTGTGGAATGCGAAGATGTATAAGCTCGAACAGACGTCCATGCTTACGGCCTATCCCAAGGATCTGTCTCGTTTGAGGGTCCTGCACCAAACAACCATTAGCAGAAAATGTAACGGTTAGACCAAGTTCACATAACTGACCAACAGAGATAAGGTTCAATTGAAGAGCATGAATGTGACAAGTATCAGAAAGAGATACAGTGGAAGTAGAGATTGGGCCAATGTGACTAACAGATATATGAGAACCATCAACAGTGTGTATAGGGGGAGCAGAAGATGATGATGAGAAAGAAGAAAACATAGTGGAGTCAGAAGTCATATGATTACAGCATGCGGAATCAAAATACCATGAAGAGTTACCGGAGGTCACTAAAAGAGTAGTAGAGGGGGGAGTACCAGATTTGGCGAGCACTTGGTAGATGATGGACTCAACATCATCCATAGAAAAGGAAGGAGTAGTGGAATCAGTGGAGTGGTGAGTAGAAGAACCCTCAGAGGCAACAGCAGCAGAGTGAGAACCTTGGCCAGAATTGGACTGATATCGAGAACGAGAAAACCTGGTCTTAGATGAAGCAGTAGAAGGAGCTCGAGGACAACTGCTTTGGAGATGACCTGGAGCAGTCTTGTGACACGTCAAGCATTCGCGAACCTGGCACTGAACAAGAGAATGATTAGCCGGCACGTCAGCAGCTAATGAGGACTGACGTCAGCGGCTGAAGATGAAGGGAAACGGCTGAGGAAGTTGGGTGGAAGCCGAGGTAGGGGGGACACGGCTAGGAGAAGCCGGGCGGAAGCCGATGAGGATTCAAATAATGCAGAAGCCGATGACGACTGATGCAGAAGCCGACGGCCAAGCCGAGGTTAGATCGACTGAGGCGGAAGCCAAGGGACCGAAGCCTAGGGAAGCCGGCTGAGGCACGTGCGGAAGCGTGCTGTGAGTGGAAGCGATGTCAATCAATGCACTTCTCTTTGGGAGGCGCGTGAGGGCGTGTATAAAGGTTGATGGTGGTGATTCTGATTCGCATTTTGCGCTATCTCAAAGGAACTATGTTTCATGGTCTTCACTACTCCTCCCACTCTTCTCTACAACTGCATGCATTTTCTGATGCCGATTAGGCCGGGGATCCTACTGACCGTCGTTCCACTACTGGGTTCTGTTTTTTCTTGGGCAACTCTCTCATTTCTTGGCGTACCAAGAAGCAAACTCTTGATGCTCGTTCTAGTACCGATGCTGTATAGCGATCTCGAGTTTTATCCCTTGTTGTACGGTGATCCGGACTTGTTTCCGTAGATGTTAGTAATTGTTTATATCTTGTTTGCATCCTTTCATACTTTGTACTTGAGTTATGGGATGTGTTGGACAGGTTTGTTACAGGTCAGTTGAACTTAGAAACCAAAAGTAGTTGCCTAGATTTTTGCCTTCACGCTCGAGCGGAGCTTTTGACGCTCGAGCGGGCCCTTCGTTGTTGTTTCTCCGCTCGAGCGGGTGTTTCGACGCTCGGGCGTGATTTTCTATCTCCCAGTATTTCCTCTGCAGTATTGGACGCTCGAGCGGGCGTTTGGACGCTCGAGCGTGAGTTTGTGTGTGACGCTCGAGCGGGGAGTTTTACGCTCGAGCGGAGACCTGGTTCAGTAAAAGTTCTGGAAGTGTGTATCCACCGCTCGAGCAGAAGTTTTGACGCTCGAACGGGAGTCTGTAAGTGACGCTCAAGAGGGGGGACGCTCAAGCGGGGCGACTCTTATATAAAACCGAGATCCGGCTTTTTGAATACTTTTTCACATCCTTTTCTCCCTCTTACTTTTCCAAAACTCCATTGTTGAGCCTCTCTCTCTAGAACCTTGCCTTCTCTCTAGGTATTGATCTAGTAGGAGATGTTTCCTCACCTTTGGCCTTTACAAAAAAGTTGTTGATCGTCGAGAGCTATCTTTTGATCCAAGAACCTCGGGATTCGGAGCATTTTCATTTTCTTCATCTTCTTCGTTGGGTGTCAACTTTTGAGGTAGGGATTCCTTCTCACTCTTATGGTCTTTGACATAGATTTTTGGTTGTTTTGATAAAGTGTTGAAGTTGGGTGATTTTGGGACTCAAGGTTTCAAAATGTTAAAAGAGGGTTTTGTTATTTTGATTCTAAAAAGTGTATTTTAGGTTTCAAAATAATGGTATTGTTGTTGGTTGTTGATATTTAGACCATTGGGTCAATATCGGGAAAAGGGGTAGAAAACCCTAATTTGTTGAATAAATTAATTGGTATAATTAATTTGGAAAAAGTTGTGGATTTATGGAATTGAGTTGGAAATAATGAAATTGACTCATTATATTGTGGAATGGTGGAGTTGAATTTGTTAATCGCTTACTTTTGAAAACATTGATAATTATCTGTTGGAGCTTTTATTATCTGTTTAGAAATAATTGCTTGGGCTACCGGTGGAGGGTAGTTTTGATTGTTGTAGAAAATGCATGATGATGAGGCAAACTAAAACTAATCGATTGAGTATGCTATCGAATATAGCGACTGGAATAATACATTAACTTTATGTATTGATTGATTGTATATGATCTAGGTTTATATACATGTGTTGTGTGGGAGGAGATATGGGATGTACTTCACGGTTTAGGGGAAGATAGGGGATGGACCTCTAAACCGGATTTTGTGTGACATTGATACAGCACTACAATGTGTATCAAGTGTTGATTATGGAAGTGTTCGAATTGATTTGATATAGCACTAAAATGTATATCGTTATCAATTGTGAAGTATAGAAGTGATTCTATGTTATGTTGATACAACACCGAAATGTGTATCTTTCGTAAAGTATGGAAGTAGTCTATGTGTTATCGATACAGCATTAAAATGTGTATCCACCATGAATTTCGAAAGTGTTTAAAGATGAGTCTAAATCTCATTAAGTTATTTGGCTAGGTGTTAAGCCTTGTTTTCAAACTCAAAGTTGAAAAAGAAATGGAAAATGAAAGGAAACATGGACGTAGTGGTCATGTAATGGAAATGGATTATGAATTGATTTATGGGAATTAAACATTATCAATTGCTAATGTCTTAGTTATTGCTCATACTGTGTTTAGCATATCTCTACTGGGCGTTGGCTCACCCTATATGGGACATTACTTTTAGGTACAGGTAGCATGCC
Source organism: Camellia japonica (assembly GCA_030407325.1). Lineage (NCBI taxonomy): Eukaryota > Viridiplantae > Streptophyta > Magnoliopsida > Ericales > Theaceae > Camellia > Camellia japonica. The sequence goes on along the minus strand of JAPPVO010000014.1, from coordinate 104,341,282 downwards.
ACCTCCAAGGACATAGCTTGGATGACGATGAGAGTTGAAGACTCTTTTTGTTTATTTTGTTTGTATTACATGTATATCAAGCCAAGGGCTTCTTTTGTATAGAGTTAGTACTCTTCTTTTGTGCAACCAAGTGTTGACTTGGAAAGCTGTAAGCCCGTAGGGCATTTGCTTTTGTTGTTAACATGTAATACTGTTGTAAGAATTACTCTGATAAATAGAAGAATATTTATCTTTTATATCAACGCATGTCTAAATTGATGGGTTCTAATGTTATTATTTTGAGGGCGTTATAACTTGGTATCAGAGCGTACCGGGTTCGAATACTTTGGGTACGTGGAAAGTGATTAGTATCACAATGGGTTTGTCTCGCTTGTTAGAGACTTAAGTGTAATGTAATGTGTTTATGTGATAACATGTTTATGTGACTATTTGGGTATGGGATTTAGTTTCTAGGATGTTGATTGGATCCTTGGGTTTCTGTGAGTCTTGTTGGAAAAGCACTTGATCAATGCTATTTTTAACCGGAACTCTGGTAACGCCTCGGGACTATCATTATCCGGAAATGAAATTCGTAAGTGCTTATGTGTTTATGTGCTTACGTGGGGTGAATTACAGTTGTCCATGCATTAGGACGCGAGTGTTTAGTTTTGGCACATTTTTGAATGTGCTAATGTTCTTTGTTACCTTTATTAGGATGTCAGGACGAGGACGTGGTGGTAGGCGAGGTAGGCCTAGGAGGCAGGAGGTGCCTATACCGGATGATATTTTGGCGCAGCAGAAGGGGGTTGGCCAGGCCAATGTGGCTGAGCCAGCAGGTCAGGAGGCTATGGGCGCTTTGGCCCGTGGGATAGCCGATGCTTTAAGGGAGTCTATGGGTATTCTCAGAGCTGAGAATCCAGTTCAGGCTCCAGTGCAGGCCCAGGTTACTGAGGCAAGGCCTTCCTTCTTGAAGAGGGAGTTTTTCCGATCTAATCCGGATGAGTTTTTGGGGGATCCAAATGAGCCACTTAAGGCTGATGAGTGGCTGGAGCAGATGAGTAAGACGTTCGAGATGCTTGGCATCGAGGACGGAGCATTGAAAGTGACCTTGGCATCTTTCCAGCTGAAGGGGGATGCGGGTCAGTGGTGGAAATTCGTGAAGGGTCGTGTGGATGGCACTTGAGAGGCTTTTGTGGGTGCTTTCTAGGAGAAGTTCTTATCTTCAGCAGTCAGAGAGAAGCTGAGAGATCAGTTTTGCCAGCTTTTGCAGTTGAGTTCTTTAGTGGCCGAGTATGAGGCTGCTTTTACTAGCTTGTCCAGGTTCGCACCTGAACTTGTGGCGTCCGAGGAACGCCGCTGTTTGAGTTTGAGAAGAGGTTGAGGCGCGGCCTCAAGATGAGAGTTGGTGGTTCTATGATTCGAGACTTATGGGCGCTTGGTTGATGCGGCAGCCCATATGGAGATCATGATGCAGGAGGAGGAGGGGCAGAGGGGCTCCAAGAGGAGCCAGGATGGTCAGGGTGATGGCAGGAGAACAGAGGGGTGCTAACCCTCAGCAGTCTCAGGGTGGTGTTGCTAGATCGACCTTTCCAGTGCCGAGTGCAGGCTCGGGGAGAGGCAATCAGGGAGATTTCACCTGTTACAAGTGTGGTCAGCTGGGCCACAAGGCTTCGGTTTGCCACAGAGGGGAGGAGGTCAGAGAGCTGCTTCATTTCAGCTAGACCGCAGAGCCAGAGTCAGGGCAGGGGTCAGCCACTGTCTTGTTATCAGTGTGGTCAGGCGGGGCACCTGAAGAGGTTTTGCCCGCAGTTGAGTGGCACATCTGGTGCATCTGGGCAGAGGCAGAGTCTTCAGCCAGCTCAGTCAGTGCAGGCCTCGAGGGCCAATCAGGGGCTTCATCGTCCCAGTCTGTGACAGCAGTCGTATGCTCCGAGGGGTGAGCAGGTGGATCAGGGGCCTACTGGGCCGTGTATGCTGTTACCGCTGTGCGCCCGCAGGACCTGGTACCGGTTCCATCAGTTGTGAGAGGTACCTTTCTGTTTTGCAACTCGGTTGCTAGTGTTATTGATTGATACGGGTGCGTCTCATTCTTTTGTATCTGCTGCATTTGCATCTGTTTTGGAATTGGAGTTGGCACAATTAGCATCTCCTATATGTGTTGTATCACCTGTTGGGGGTGAATTGATTTTGAAGCACGGATGTAGAGGTTGTGATATAGAGGTCGCCGATCATCGGCTTCCGTTCCCTTTTGTAGTTATGCCCATGAAGGGTTTTGATGTTATTTTGGGTATGGACTGGCTATCGTCATACCGGGCTGTTATCGATTGCTACCGCCAGAGGGTCACAGTATGTACCTTGAGCGGGGAGTGTTTTCATTTCTTGGGGGATCGGGTTGGTAATGTGTTGCCACCGGTGTATGATCCGCGAGGGCGGAGTGAGCTTAGTGGTCTTCTTGCTAGCCTTTTGAGTAGTGAGTGTGATGAGACCCAGATTGTTTTACCGAGGTGGTTTGTGAGTATTCGGATGTTTTTCCCGAGGATCTCGTTGGTTTGCCACCTCACCGTGAGATAGAGTTCTCCATTGATTTAGTGCCGGCACGGCGCCGATTTCTATGGCACCTTACCGTTTTGCCCCAGCCGAGTTGAGTGAGTTGAAGATTCAGCTCCAGGAGTTGCTGGATAAGGGCTTTGTTCGCCCTAGTGTTTCGCCGTGGGGAGCACCGGCCCTCTTTGCTAAAAAGAAAGATGGTGCCTTGAGACTTTGTATCGACTACCGAAAGTTGAATCGGGCTACGGTCAAGAATAAGTACCCTATGCCCCGTATAGATGATTTGTTTGACCAGTTGAAGGGTTCCCGTTGTTTCTCTAAGATAGACTTGAGATCGGGTTACCACCAGTTGAGGGTCAGGGAGGAGGATATTCCGAAGACGGCATTCCGTACGCGGTATGGCCATTATGAGTTTCTGGTGATGCCATTTGGGCTCACCAATGCACCGGCAGTCTTTATGGATTTGATGAACCGAATCTTCCGGGAATTCTTAGATCGCTTTGTGGTCGTTTTTGTGGACGACATTCTCATCTATTCACCTTAGAGGAGGAGCACGAGGAACACTTGAGAGTGGTGCTCGATTTACTTAGAACCCATAGGCTGTATGCCAAGTTTGGGAAGTGTGAGTTTTGGCTAGGAGAAGTCAAGTTCTTAGGCCACGTGGTTTCCGGAAAAGGGGTGTCTATTGATACATCCAAGATTGAGGCAGTGCAAGATTGGGCACAGCCTAAGAGTGTGTTTGAGATCCGCAGTTTTCTGGGATTAGCTGGGTATTACCGCCGGTTTGTGAAGGATTTCTCCAGGTTAGCTTCACCGTTGACTAGACTGACTCGGAAGGGAGTCAAATTTGTATGGAGTGAGACTTGTGAAAAGTCGTTTCAAGAGCTGAAAGTTAGATTGACCACCGCTCCGGTCTTGATTATTCCGGAGAGAGGGTTGGGTTATGCGGTTTATTGTGATGCCTCACGAGAGGGTTTGGGTTGTGTGTTGATGCAAGAGGGGAAAGTGGTTGCCTATGGCTCACGTCAGTTGAAAATACACGAGAAGAATTACCCTACACATGACCTAGAGTTAGCAGCAGTGATCTTTGCCTTGAAAATCTAGAGGCACTACCTTTATGGTGAGAAGTTCGAGGTGTTCTCGGACCATAAGAGCTTAAAGTATCTGTTTACACAGAAGGACTTGAACTTGAGGCAGAGAAGGTGGATGGAGTTCATTGAGGACTACGATTTTGAGTTGCACTATCACCCGGGAAAGGCCAATGTTGTGGCCGATGCACTTAGTAGAAAATCCATTAGTGATGTAGCTTGTATAGCCATCAGGGAGTGAGAGATGTTGGGGGCACTTGGCGAGTTTGATTTGCTTCTGGGCGAATCTGTTGAGGCTGCGCGCCTTGTTTTCTGTTGTTGCGCAGCCTACACTTGTGACTAGAGTGTTAGAGGCACAGAGAGGTGACCTTGAGGTAGAATCCCTCCGAGAGAAGATCTCCAGTGGGAAGGTTGAGAAGGGTTTGACGGTGTATCCCGACCTGAGTGTGAGATACCGAGACCGTTTGTTTGCCGGAGTCTTGCCGAGAGGAGGTACTCCGAGAGTTTCACCATTCACGCCTTGCGGTGCATCCGGGAGGCACCAAGATGTATCGTGATTGGGGCGCCAGTTTTGGTGGAGGGGCATGAAGAGAGATGTGGCGGTTTTCGTATCAAAGTGCCTTACTTGTCAGCAAGTGAAGGCCGAGCATCAGAGGCCAGCGGGTTTGTTGCAACCCTTGCCTATTGCCGAGTGGAAGTGGGAGCATGTCACTATGGACTTCGTTGTAGGTCTTCCGAGGACTCAGCGGGGTAGTGATGCTATTTGGGTGGTTGTAGACCGGTTGACTAAGTCGGCGCACTTCATCCCTATGCGCGTGAGAGATTCGGTAGATCATCTTGCCGACTTGTATATTCGGGACATAGTGAGGTTGCACGGGGTCCCAGTGACGATCGTCTCAGATAGAGATCCTCGTTTTACTGCCAGGTTGTGGCAGAGTTTGCAGAGTGCCTTGGGTACTAAGTTGACCTTTAGCACGGCTTATCATCCTCAGACTGACGGGCAGTCCGAGCGTACTATTCAGATCCTTGAGGATATGCTTCGGGGTTGTGTCCTTGACTTTAGTGGGACGTGGGAGAGGCACTTGCCCTTGGTGGAGTTTGCCTACAACAACAGTTTCCAGTCTAGTATCGGTATGGCACCGTTTGAGGCCTTGTATGGCCGACCGTGTAGGTCTCCAGTTTGTTGGGCCGAGGTGGGTGATGCACCTTTGTTGGGTCCGGAGTTGGTGAGGGAAACGACGGAGAAGGAAAGTGGAGGCTTGTTACAGCCCAGAGTCGTCAGAAATCATATGCCGACCGTAGGAGGAGACCTTTGGTGTTCGAGGTGGGTGATCATGTCTTTCTGAAGATATCACCTAGGCGGGGATTGATGAGGTTTGGGAAGAGTGGGAAGTTTGTCCCCTCGGTTTATTGGCCCTTTTGAGATCCTTGAGAGGATTGGCGAGGTTGCCTATCGTTTGGCCTTTGCCGCCGCAGTTGTCCGGAGTTCATGACGTGTTTCATGTGAGTATGCTTCGGAAGTATGAGCCGATCCATCACATGTATTGGATTGGACCGACTTAGAGGTTGATGAGGATGCCTCGTATGAGGAGAGACCGGTTCGGGTCTTGGATAGCCGGGAGCAAGTCTTGCGAGGCAAGACCATTCCCCTAGTGAAGGTTTTGTGGAAACATCACGGAGTGGAGGAAGCCACTTGGGAACGTGAGTTGGAGGTCCGAGAGAAATATCCGGATCTATTTGTGGATGTTTGAGCATGTATTGTATATTTTGTTGTATTATTGAACCTTAAGAGTATTGAATATATCTTAGGTTGTAAAACATGTTTATGTTTTGGTTTAATGGAAGTGTTTTGGAACTTGGCTCAAAATGGAAGTTTGATATAACATTGCATATGTTGAGTATTGTAGAATTGGAACGTATCATGAACATTAGTTATGAGATATTGAAACTGTTGAAATGTATATGTTGTGAATGCCTCTTGACAAGAGATGGAATGACCGGTAATGGGTCAAGTTGTTTAATGTTGAAATGTAACATTGCTTAAACGGAGAAAATCTTGTTTTTGAAAACTTGTGCTTAATTTCGGGGACGAAATTCTTTAAGGGGGGGAGGTTATAGCAATCCCGAGTTTTATCCCTTGTTGTACAGTGATCCGGACTTGTTTCCGTAGATGTTAGTAGTTGTTTATATCTTGTTTGCATCCTTTCGTACTTTGTACTTGAGTTATGGGATGTGTTGGGCAGGTTTGTTACAGGTCAGTTGAACTTAGAAACCAAAAGTAGTTGCCCAGATTTTTGCCTTCACGCTCGAGCGGTCCTTCGTTGTTGCTTCTCCGCTCGAGCGGGTGTTTCGACGCTCGAGCGTGATTTTCCATCTCCTAGTATTTCCTCTGCAGTGTTGGATGCTCGAGCGGGCGTTTTGACGCTCGAGCGTGAGTTTGTGTGTGACGCTCGAGCGGGGAGTTTTACGCTCGAGCGGGGAGTTTTACGCTCGAGCGGGGACCTGGTTCAGTAAAAGTTCTGGAAGTGTGTATCCGCCGCTCGAGCGGAAGTTTTGATGCTCGAGCGTTCCGCTCGAGCGGGAGTCTGTGAGTGACGCTCGAGCGTGGGTTTCCACGCTCGAGCGGGGCGACTCTTATATAAAACCGAGATCCGACTTTTTGGATCACTTTTTCACATCCTTTTCTCCCTCTTACTTTTCCAAAACTCCATTGTTGAGCCTCTCTCTCTCTAGAACCTTGCCTTCTCTTTAGGTATTGATCTAGTAGGAGATGTTTCCTCACCTTTGGCCTTTACAAAAAAGTTGTTGATCGTCGAGGGCTATCTTTTGATCCAAGAACCTCGGGATTCGGAGCATTTTCATTTTCTTCATCTTCTTCGTTGGGTGTCAACTTTTGAGGTAGGGATTCCTACTCACTCTTATGGTCTTTGACATAGATTTTTGGTTGTTTTGATAAAGTGTTGAAGTTGGGTGATTTTGGGACTTAGGTTTCAAAATGTTAAAAGAGGGGTTTGTTATTTTGATTCTAAAATGTGTATTTTTAGTTTCAAAATAATGGTATTGTTGTTGGTTGTTGATAGTTAGACCATTGGGTCATATCTGGGAAAAGGGGTAGAAAACCCTAATTTGTTGAATAAATTAATTGGTATAATTAATTTGGAAAAAGTTGTGGATTTATGGAATTGAGTTGGAAATAATGAAATTGACTCATTATATTGTGGAATGGTGGAGTTGATTTGTTAATCGCTCACTTTTGAAAACATTGATAATTTATCTGTTGGAGCTTTTATTATCTGTTTAGAAATAATTGCTTGGGCTACCGGTGGAGGGTAGTTTTGATTGTTGTAGAAAATGCATGATGATTAGGCAAACTAAAACTAATCGATTGAGTATGCTATCGAATATAGCGACTGGAATAATACATTAACTTTATGTATTGATTAATTGTATATGATCTAGGTTTATATACATGTGTTGTGTGGGAGGAGATAGGGATGTACTCCACGGTTTAGGGGAAGATAGCGGATGGACCTCTAAACTGGATTTTGTGTGACATTGATACAGCACTACAATGTGTATCAAGTGTTGATTATGGAAGTGTTCGAATTGATTTGATATAGCACTAAAATGTATATCGTTATCAATTGTGAAGTATAGAAATGATTCTATGTTATGTTGATACAGCACCGAAATGTGTATCTTTCGTAAAGTATGGAAGTAGTCTATGTGTTATCGATACAGCATTAAAATGTGTATCCACCATGAATTTCGAAAGTGTTTTAAAGATGAGTCTAAATCTCATTAAGTTATTTGGCTAGGTGTTGAGCCTTGTTTTCAAACTCAAAGTTAAAAAGAAATGGAAAATGAAAGGAAACATGGACGTAGTGGTCATGTAATGAAAATGGATTATGAATTGATTTATGGGAATTAAACATTTATCAATTGCTAATGTCTTAGTTATTGCTCATACTGTGTTTAGCATATCTCTACTGGGCGTTGGCTCACCCTATATGGGACATTACTTTCCGGTACATGTAGCATGCCACCTCCAAGGACATAGCTTGGATGACGATGAGAGTTGAAGACTCTTTTTGTTTATTTTGTTGTATTATATGTATATCAAGCTAAGGGCTTCTTTTGTATAGAGTTAGTACTCTCTTTTGTGCACCAAGTGTTGACTTGGAAAGCTGTAAGCCCGTAGGGCATTTGCTTTTGTTGTTAACATGTAATACTGTTGTAAGAATTACTCTGATGAATAGAAGAATATTTATCTTTTATATCAACGCATGTCTAAATTGATGGGTTCTAATGTTATTATTTTGAGGGCGTTACATGCTGAGTATCGTGCTTTTGCTGACACTACTCAAGAGCTTGTGTGGCTTCGTTGGCTTCTTTTTGACATGGGAGTTTCTCATTCTGCTGCCACCAATCTTTATTGTGACAATCAGAGTGCTATTCAGATTGCACATAACGATGTTTTCCATGATCGCACCAAGCATATTGAGATTGATTACCATTTCATACACCAGCATATTACTAGTGGCCTTGTTCGTCTTCTCTTTGTTACCTCTGTTGATCGGACTGCCGATCTCTTCACCAAAACTCATCTTCCAGGCTGCTTCTCTGATCTCCTCTCCAAGCTCAAGTTGATATCTTCCTTACCACATTGAGCTTGAGGGGGGGTGTTAGCTGTATATTATACCATTATACTTATCTATTTGTATTGTAGATATATCTCATTCTATACTTGTCATCAATCTCATTGTATGTCTATCTTCTTATGTACCTATCTAGATTTCTTATCAGCCTATATATACAGGCTTCTGCTATTGTATTATTCATTCAATTCAATACATCAGAATTACTCTCATAATAAGTTTGATTTGGTATTGGTTCTAATATATTTTTAATATATTATATCTAATTTTTGGAGGCCCAATTCAGTTTGGTAACAATTAGAATTTTGATAAAAAAAAACCCAAGAGTTAATAATATATAAATATATATATTGTTCCGAAGGGGTAACGGTGGCTAGACACATCAATTCAGTGGTTGTGCTTTGTTCTATGTTGCTTGGAATATTTCATTGGTGCTTTCAAACATTGTGTCAGTGGATCTTCGGCTGATTTGGATTAATTATTTTGGGTCTTCTATAACTCTGTTTTGAAAACTTTTGTTCATCTATTTGGTGAGGTTTTTCCTCTTGTTTATTTGTGATTATTTGGAATTCACCTAAGGGTGGTTTGTGAGATCATTCATGTCTCGTTTGTAATCATTTGGAAACTTTTTGGTTGATAGTAGAATCTAATTTCGATTACGTGGACGTATCTTACATTGAGAGAACCACGTGAAATTCTTGTGTTGCTATTAATTTTTCCACATTAGTTTTTATTCTCATTGATTGATTTGCTGGTGGGAAATCATATATTGTCCCTAACAACTGGTATCAAAACTTACGGTTTATTTGGGTTCATTTATTTGTGTAAATCAATGAAGGGGAATGTGGGTCGTATGTCTAGCTTCAATGAAAGCAATTGGGTAACTTGGAAAACTAAAATGGAGGACCTATTATTTTGTAAAGATTTGTATGGACCTATTGTGGGTGATAGTGGCAAACCCGATGATATGAAAGATGATAAATGGAAGGGGCTTATCGAAAATCCGTTCGTGTTATCCGTCAATGGATTGATGACAGTGTGTTTCATCATGTTGCTACTGAAACTTCAACACATGATTTATGGAAAAAATTAGAAGGTCTTTATGATAGAAAATCAGCCACAAATAAAGCCTTTCTGTTTCGTAAGTTTGTTAATTTAAAAATAAAGATGGCAGCCCAATTCCGGAACATTTGAATGAAATAAAGAGTATTGTTAACCAACTTGCTTCTATGAAAATTGTTTTTGATGATGAGTTGCAGGCTTGGATGCTATATGTTCTTTGCTCAAAAGTTGGGAGACTTTAGTTGTGACGGTTAGTAATTCGGCACCTAATGGAGTTGTTATAATGAGCCAAGTCACTAGTAGCTTGTTGAATGAAAAAACTAGATGAAAATCAGCGGGTTCCTCTCATTCGGAGGCATTTGTTGTGAGAGGGCGAAGTAAAACAAGGGGGAGGAGTAAGACTCCTCATGGTCATGATCAAAGTCGTGACAAATCAAGCGATGACTCTTTTTCAAAAAAAGACATTGTGTGCCATTATTGCCATGAGAAAGGGCACATGAAGCGGGAATGCTGAAAGTTCAAGAACAAAGAGAAAAGGCGTGACAAGAGTGTAGATAAGAAGCAAGAAGACACAATGGCGGTTACTACCGATGATCTTATGGTCGTTTGTGAAGATGATTGTATCAATTTTGTGGGCCAAGAGAGCAATTGGGTGATTGATTCTGGTGCTTCTTTTCATGTGACTTCTCGAGTTGATTTCTTCACTACCTATACCAAAGGAGATTATGGTTGTGTTCGAATGGGTAATGAAGGTTTGTCCAAGATTATTGGCATGGGTGATGTTTGCTTGAAAACAAATTTGGGTTGTAAGTTGTTGCTTAAAGATGTGAGGCATCTTTTCGATATTCGCCTCAATTTGATCTCTACTGGGAAGCTAGATGATGAAGGCTACAACAACAAATTTGGTGATAGAATATGGAAGCTCACAAAGGGTTCTTTGGTAGTGGCTAAGTGCAAGACGACTCATATACTTTATTTGATGCAAGAAAAAATTTGTAAAGATGTTGTCAATACACTTGAAGATGATACTTCTACCAAATTGTGGCACAAGCGGCTTGGGCACATGAGTGAAAATGTGCTGCAAGTTTTGTTCAATAAAGAGCTTCTACTCTATTTGAAAGGTACACATCTTAAAACTTGTGTTTATTGTTTGGCGAGTAAACAACATAATGTTTCTTTTCATAAAAATGTTGCTTCTAGAAAAGAAAATATTTTGGAGTTAATTCATTCTGATGTTTGTGGTTATTTAAAAGTTAGAACACATAGTGGTGCACTTTATTTTGTTACTTTCATTGATGATTATTCAAGGAAAGTTTAGGCTTTTATACTAAAAACTAAAGATCAAGTTCTAGATGTATTTATGCTTTTTCAGGCCATGGTTGAAAGGAAACAGGGCACAAATTGAAGTGCATCCGAACAGACAATGGTGGTGAATACATTGGGCCATTTGATGAGTATTGTTGCAGCCAAGGTATTCAACACCAAAAGATAGTTAAAAAGACTCCTCAACAAAATGGTGTTGCCGAGAGGATGAACCGCACCATTATGGAAAGAACAAGGTGTCTCCTTTCATATGCTAAATTGCCAAGATCCTTTTGGGGTGAGGCAATGAGGACAACAGTTGACGTGACTAATTTGTCTCATTTTATCCTTTGAATGGTGATGTTCCTGAAAGAGTTTGGACTGGCAAAGATGTGTCTTATGAGCACATGAGAGTGTTTGGTTGTCGAGCTTTTGTTCACATTCCAAAGGATAAGAGGTCTAAGCTTGATAGTAAGTCAAGATTGTAGGATCCGATCGACAAGAAAGTCATTCAAAGTCGTGATGTTGTGTTTTTTGAAGACCAAACAATTAAAGGCTTTGGTAAAGGTGATCAACTGGAGCCAAAAACTAGTAATCTCATTGACATGGATCCATCTCCTTCATCTTCAGTTGATGTTGAAAATGGGGGAGATGTGTAGCCACCTATTGAAGATGTGGAGGATGATGCTAATCCTAATGAAGTTGAGCTAGAAATTGAAGAAGAGCATCCAACTCAAGAACCGCCACCACAACTTGAGTTAAAGAAATCTACAAGGGACCGACAACCTTCAAGAAAGTATCCTCCCAATGAATTTGTGTTGATTTCCGATCAAGGGGAGCCTGAGAGTTACCAAGATACAATTGAGCATACAAAGAAAGATGATTGGAAAAAAGCCATGGAAGATTAGATGAATTCCTTACTTGAAAATCATACTTATGATTTAGTGAAGTTGCCTAAAGGGAGTAAAATTCTAAAAAATAAATAGGTCTTCAAATTGAAAAATGATGGCAAGAATTTAAGGTACAAGGAATGTCTTGTTGTGAAAGGCTTTGGGCAAAAGAAAGGTATTGACTTTGATAAGATTTTTTCGCAGGTTGTGAAGATGTCTTCTATTCAGGTTGTACTTGGCATGGCTGCAAGTATGAACCTTGAAGTTGAGCAACTTGATGTGAAGACCGCATTTCTTCATAGTAATCTTGAAGAATAAATTTACATAGAGCAACTAGAGGGTTTTGTGGAAAAAAGGAAAGAGAAATTTGTTTGCAAATTGAAGAAAATTTTGTATGGCCTCAAGCAAGCCCCGCGACAATGGTACAAAAAATTTTACTCTTTCATGATGAATAATGGTTTTTCTAAAACTACTTCGGACCATTGTGTGTTTGTGAAAATTTTTTCGGATGGCAAATTTATTATTCTTTTGCTTTATGTTGATGACATGTTAATTGTGGGTCAAGATTCTACCATGATTAACAGGTTGAAATTGGAGTTGAGTAAGTCTTTTACCATGAAAGATTTGGGACCGGCAAAGCAAATACTTGGTGTGAAAATTGTTCATGATCGCAAAGATGGGCTAATTTGGTTGTCTCGAGAAAGTTACATTGAGAAAGTTCTTGAGAGGTTCAACATGAATAAAGCAAAGCCGGTTGGTTGTCCACTCGTGGGTCACTTCAAGCTTAGTTCGAATCAATGTCCTACAAGTGAGAAAGACAAGGAAGAGATGTTAAAAATTCCTTATGCTTTAGCGGTTGGTTCTTTAATGTGCGCCATGGTTTGTACAAGGCCGGATATTGCTCACTCCGATGGTATGGTGAGTCGTTTTCTCTCTAATCTGGGTAAAGAACATTGGGCAGCGGTAAAATGGATTTTAAGGTATCTTCAAGGGACTTCGAAGGTGTGTTTGTGATTTGGAAATGGTAAGCCGATGCTTGATGGGTTCACGGATTCTGATATGGCCGGTGATGTTGATTTTAGGAAATTTACTTCGGGGTATGTGATGACATTTGCAGGGGGAGTTGTGGCATGGCAATCTAAATTATAAAAATGTATTGCTCTCTCAACTACCGAAGCTGAATTTATTACCATTATGGAAGCGTGCAAAGAAGAGTTATGGTTGAAGAAATTTTTGCAAAAGTTGGGTTTAAAGCAAGAAAGGTATGTGCTTTGTTGTGATAGTCAAAGTGCTATTCATTTGAATAAAAATTCTACTTTTCATTCAAGATCGAAACACATTGATGTAAGATACGATTGGATTCGTGATGTGTTAGATTCGAAATTGTTACAACTCAAAAAAGTTCACACGGATGATAATATTTCGGATATGTTGACTAAGACTTTGTCGAGGGACAAACATTTAAAGTGTCGAACTTTGGCCGGTATGGTTGATGTCTCCACCTAAGTCGGTAGGGAGAGAATTATTGGGTATACCTCCTTATTGGAGTATGGGACCCAATTGGTTTATTAAAAGAGTTTAGTTTGGTTTGGTGTTGGTTATAATATATTTATAATATATTAAATCTAACTTTTGGAGGCCCAATTCAGTTTGGTATCAGTTAGGGTTTTGATAAAAAACCCAATAGTCAATAATATGTATATTGTTCCGAAGGGGTAACGGTGGCTAGACACATCAATTCGGTGGTTGTGCTTTGTTCTATGTTGCTTGGAATATTTCATTGGTGCTTTCAAACATTGTGTCAGTGGATCTTCGGCTGGTTGCTCTGATTCGGCTGATTTGGGTTAATTATTTTGGATCTTCTATAACTCTGTTTTGAAAACTTTTGTTCATTTATTTGGTGAGATCTTTCCTCTTGTTTATTTGTCTTTACTTGGAATTCACCTAAGGGTGGTTTGTGAGATCATTCATGTCTCGTTTGTAATCATTTGGAAACTTTTTGGTTGATAGTGAAATTGGATTTTGATCCCATAGACGTATCTCACGTTGAAGGAACCACATAGAATTCTTGTGTTGCTATTGATTTAATTTTTCAGCATTAATTTTTATTCTCATTGATTGATTTACTAGTGGGAAATCATATATTGTCCTTAACAGAATATTGGGCCATTTTCCTAACTCAAAAACTGGAATAGACCCAACAGGAAGATGATTAAAGAATATGAAATGGTGATAAAGAAAACAAAGAGAAAGAGGCCAGAATGAAATCAAACACTCGTACGCAATCAATTCCATTTCCATTTCATCACACTATAACATTGTCTATTCTACTGCTACTACTACCACTTGTGTTGTGTTGAAGCATGGAGCATTCTTCTCTGTCAGACTCATGTCAGCCCAAGAAACTTGATTCAGACACTCTCACTGCTGAAATATCTGGTTAGCATTGCCCCGTTTCTAGATTATAATTCATATGAGAAAAAAAAGAAAAAGAAAAAGAAAAAAAAAAGAGCAAAATTATGAAACCGTATGTTCATGTAATTATACCTTCACGTGCTCTTCTTCTAATTAGATTTACTTCTCTTACTCGGCTATAGTATTAGATGAGTTGATGATTTACAATTTAATATGGTATTAGAGCAAGCAGTAAATTCAGTGTCTGAGTCTCACTATTTACTTGACAAATACAATTATACAAGTAATAGCTCAGTTTGTAATCCATGTCATTTCTAGATTGAATTACAATCCAGTCAAACACTAATTTACGAACAACTAACAAGAGCAAATTTTATATTTGTAATTTCTGAGATCAATTAGTATATAATGAAACAAAATTTTGTGCAGATGAGGAGAATGATTGTCCAATTGAGGAAGTCCGCCTCACAGTGCCAATAACAGATGATCCAACATTACCTTGCTTGACATTTCGAGCATGGTTTTTGGGGATTATTTCTTGCTCAATTCTGGCATTCTTGAACCAATTCTTTGGTTATCGACAAAATCCACTATATGTTTCATCTGTTTCAGCCCAAATTGCCGTACTTCCAATTGGAAAGCTCATGGCATCATATCTACCAAACAAATCTATTCGAATCCCAGCAACAAAATGGTCATTTTCATTGAATCCAGGGCCATTCAACTTGAAAGAGCATGTCCTTATCACCATTTTCGCCAATTCAGGTTCAAATTATGTTCTCGCAGTGGGTATTATTACCATAGTGAAGGCGTTCTATCACCGCCAACTTCATCCTCTTACAGCCATGTTGTTAACCCAAACTACCCAGGTGCGTGTGCCAATCCTCTGCTTTACAATCTTCATTTGCAAGTCTCTTCTTTTGTATCTGTTATTATATACTTCTATAATAAATAACCCTCAAAACTTTAAGTTTAAATGATTAGTCAGTATCACTTTATCCACTTCAACTAAAAACTTATCTGTCTGTTTTAGATGCTCGGATACGGATGGGCTGGTATTTTCAGAAAGTTTCTAGTTGATTCACCATATATGTGGTGGCCTGCCAATCTGGTTCAGGTCTCCCTGTTTAGGTATTCTCTCTCTCTCACACAAATACAAACACTTTTTTTCTTTCTGTTCCTTTTTATCTATTTCATTTTTCATTTTTATTTTTGAAAACTGTAGGGCATTGCACGATGGTGAAACTAGGCCTAAAGGAGGTCTTACGCGACTCCAATTCTTCATTGTAGTCCTCATATCAAGCTTCTCATACTACATCGTTCATAACTACTTGTTTCCATCGATCACTGCTTTGTCATTCATTTGTTGGATATGGAAGAAGTCAGTGACAGCCCAACAAATTGGTTCTGGTCTACGTGGCCTAGGCATAGGGTCGTTTGCGCTTGATTGGTCAACAGTTGCTGGTTTCCTAGGAAGTCCTTTAGCCACTCCTGGATTTGCCATCATGAACACACTGGTCAGTTACATAGTATTTGTGTACATACTTATCCCCACTGCTTACTGGACCAACTTGTTTGGAGCAAAGCGATTTCCAATTGTTTCTGCGCATGTGTTCAACAATGAAGGAGGACTCTACAATGTCTCCTTAGTTTTGAACGAGACAACCTTCCATTTCAATCGACAAGGATATGATAGTTACAGCACAGTTAATCTAAGTATTGTATTTGTATTCTCTTATGGTTTAAGCTTTGCAGTATTGGCTGCTACATTATCTCATGTTGCACTCTTCTATGGGAGGTATGTCTATATCTTTTCCCCTCATTTGATCGAATAAATATATGTATGTGATTGTCCTTGATCGCAATCAATTTGTCATTTGATTGGCACTGGCAGGACAATTTGGGAACAAACGAAGGTATCGTTCCAAGATAAGATAGGGGATGTACATACAAGGCTGATGAAGAAAAACTACGATGTGGTGCCTCAATGGTGGTTTTACGCGATCCTGATGTTGGTTGTTGGATTATCCATGCTTGCTTGTGAAGGGTTTGGCAGACAATTACAGCTCCCTTACTGGGGAGTCCTACTGGCAATGGCCTTGGCTTTTGTCTTCACTTTGCCTATCGGCGTCATTACAGCTACCACAAACCAGGTACATATCAGTTAATTACACTCATAGTCCTCAATCTTTTAATTTTTCTACTTATATCCTCATTCATCGAATCACCAATTAGATGTAAAATTGCAAAGGTATTGCATTTGCACTCACAGCTAGTAGATATCCATATATACAAACACCGTCTTGTATAATCAGTTTTTTGTTAGATTTTATGCTAAAATTGTCTTAATTTGGGCAAGCCAGCAACCGGGACTAAATGTGATCACTGAGCTAATTATCGGTTTCATGTATCCGGGAAAACCTCTTGCCAATGTTACCTTCAAAACTTACGGTTACATAAGCATGTCACAAGCAATCATGTTTCTCTCAGATTTCAAGCTTGGCCATTACATGAAAATCCCTCCAAAATCCATGTTTGTTGTTCAGGTAATTATATTTATTTGTGTCCTTAAATTGTTACAAATGCTTCAGTTATTAATCAACTGTAATGAATACAATATTAATTAATGTTGCAGTTAGTAGGAACAATAGTTGCATCATCAGTCTACTTTGGCACGGCTTGGTGGCTACTGAGCACAGTGCAAAACATATGTGATACATCAAAATTGCCACAAGGAAGCCCGTGGACGTGCCCTGAAGACGATGTTTTCTACAACGCGTCGGTGATATGGGGGGTGGTTGGTCCACTACGAATGTTTGGAAGCCTTGGGTTATATCAAAAGATAAACTATTTCTTTCTGATCGGAGCAATAGCACCGTTGCCGGTTTGGTTACTGTCTCGGAAGTATCCGGAGAAAAAATGGATAAAATTGATAAACATGCCTATTCTTATAGGAGGTGCAGGGGGTTTGCCACTTGTGAAGGCAGTGAACTATAGGTGTTGGTTGGCTGTGGGTATTGTCTTCAATTTTGTGGTATATAGGAGATACAAGGGGTGGTGGGTTAGGCACAACTATATTCTTTCCGCTGCCCTTGATGCTGGGGTTGCTTTCATGGCCATTCTATGCTATTTCACTTTGCAAACTAGGGATATCAATGGAATCAAATGGTGGGGCTTGGCTTTAGATGATCATTGCCCTCTAGCTAAATGCCCTACTGCCCCTGGTATTGTGGTTCAAGGCTGTCCTGTTTTCCATTAAAAAAATTATTATAATAACAATTTTTAAAATTGGGTTCATTTTGCTTTCCTGGTTATTTTTTGTATACTGTATCTGTGTGAATGCATAACATTAATTCTCTTTCTTTGTATAGAATATTGTAAATGTTAAATGCAGTCACCAAAAATTGTATACCTATGCTTTGCTAAAAGAGAAAATGGTACTATATGAAACTTAAATGCATTTTTCTCTTTTTAAAAATGGTCTGCTTCAATTCGAATTTACAAAAAAGAAATTTTGTGAGGACAGAGGTATTTGTTTTGATGGTGTCATGACTTCATATATCAGAAAAAAAGGAAAAAAAGAAAAAAGAAAAAAGAAAAAAAGATGAGTAAAGAGATTTGTGATGGGTATGTAAGCTACATAATAATTTAAACAAACAATCAAACCGAAAGATCAAGCCACTGTGTTTTTTGATTCAAATGTCATGGAAGTATAAGGATTTCTTTGAAACAAAAGTTACAATCAGCAAGAAAGATTGAGTAAACAAAGGATGATTTCAAGATGAAACCATCGAAGTTCACAAAGGTTAAAAGTTACAAGTTACAGAATAACTACTCCTAAGTTGATGAACTACTCCAAAGATAAAAGCTAATCTAAAAGCTAAGTGTTGTGGTGTTTTTAATGTCTTATTATTTGCAAACTTCCAGCTTTTATACTTCATCTTCTTTCTTTGGCCCATGACCGCATGACTCCTTCAAACCTGCACCTACAACTTTCTAACTGCCATGGTAACTGCCTCCTCACTTCCAAACTTTCTAACTCTACTAAGCCTTCAACTCTTCTTGTCAAACTAACTCTCCTTCATGCTGCCACATGCCCCTCATTACTCTGAGCCACTCATCAACAAAGAATCTTGCAACTGTCATCTTCTACAAACCGACCCACTAAGCCACAAACTGGTTGATAACTGTCCCATGATTGCCTTCATCAATCTAAGCATATTCCTTTATGCCACGTAACAAAAGACTTTGCCTTGACTTCACTGCCATGTGTCACCATCTGATTGATCCACCCGTCAACAGAAGTTTTACAGAAATAGATACAAACAATGCCACCATTGTTTAAGTTAAATAAATAATAACGATTTTAACTTAAATAACTTCATTCTCTAGGCCCAAATAACATACTTCATTCAAACAAATCCAAACACTGGGCCCAACATAAGCTATAAAAGCTCAAACTTTTCAACTTCATCTCATATCAGCTTCATCCTACTTCCTTCGAAACTCTTATACCAGAACACCAAGCAAGTCAAACTTTGAACCATGGCTCCCAAGAAGTCGAAATCTCAAAAGAAAATGAAACTAGTGATGAACACCTTCAATTCCCCAAAAACAGTTAAGGACCTCACTAGTTCTTTGAAGTTGGACCTAACCTTGATCCTAAGTACCACCACCGTAGCCAAAGCAACACTATGACCTACATTTACAGCCTATTTTCCATATGAACTAGCTCCATATTACCACTTGCGAACGGCGAAACCCTACTTCTCAATCAACCAAAACTCAATTGGGTGAATTGGGACAACAACAAAAACCTTCTCCGATCATGAAGGCAACCAGACTCTTCCTGGCAAAGCTGGGTTAAACAAATTGAAGCTCATGACTTAGATGTGTAGAAACATCTAGGCATTAGTGAGGTAATTCGACTGTCAACCCTCAAATTTGATATGAACAAGTGGTTAATTGCTGCTGCTGTTTGTGTTTTGTCACAATCTTGCAACTCAATGCTTCTAGCATTTGGCATGATATCCCCAACCATTCTAGATGCAGCCCGCTTAATTGGACTTCCCATCCTAGGGTTATAAATTAGTGCCTTACTAGAACCTCCAATAGTAGCTTTCACTCTCAATATTAACATGAGTTACGCGGACTTTACTAAAAAAATACAAAGGCAAGAGAAACACTTTGTCGATGATCAAGAAAGAGCTGCCTTTTACATTGTTTGGCTTTGCCAATTCCTTTTTTGTGTTCCTGGCTTCAAAATTACCAAAGAATACCTTCCATTGACTTTATGCCTTCAAGATGGCCAAGCCATGGCTTTTGCTTCTTACTTATTTGCCAACCTCTACAAATGCATGTTTTCCTTTGTTGATAAAAAGATATCCTCTAATTGTGGTGGACCCTTCTGGCTTTTTCAAGCTTGGTTGTATACCTACTTCCCTAAAGTACAACCCCCAAAGCCAAATATCATGATCCCAAACCACCACTTTTATGTAGAGTACTTTCTAACCATTGTTAATAAACCTAACTTTGGCTTTTCTTACTACCTTATCACATTCTTCAATTTTCCATTTGGTAGAAAACCCCTTCTCTTCAAGCCATTTCGTGACTGTTGATTTTCTTCCTCCAAACTAGCACATCTCTCCATGGACCCTTCCAATTTAGCAGATGACCAAATAAGATCTCAAGTTCAGACATAGAAGAATGTTTTCACTTGCAGACACATTCTAGTTGGATGTTCTGTCTCCTCTATCGGAATGTCTTGCTATAGCTTTGAAAACTATTGCCCCAACTAGTGGGCATGACAATTTGGGCTTACTCATTGTACACCTTACCCCTACTTTCATTCTATAATGCATGAAGAAATAGGAAAGAGAATCAACATCATAGACTCCTTCCAAGCACAATTGATCAAAACAGAGAAAGAGACTCTTTAAGAACTTTAGCACTTACTTCTTCAAACATGTTTCTGATCTCACCAAGGGCTTTGAACATTGGTGGACCCTCATGGCTGCAGTGATCTTCCATGGACCTCTTGAGGTTTGTCTCAAAGAAGTCTCTACTGATAATTAAGGCTTTGAGCCATCAATCTCAAGCCTCAAGACCACAGGTAAACCCATTTTAACTTTTAAACAATCAACTTATTTCCATTTTTTAAATCAACTGCCTCTTATTCTTAGTTTCTTTGACTCATGCAGTTACATTTGTTCCCATAGTGCCTCCTCCTGTCACTGAAGTTCCAATCAAAGATAAAAACAAAGGCAAAACACCAATGGATCCAAATGTCAACCCAAATGCCTCTCCATCTGTGCCTAAGCTTATGGGAGACTCCATTACAGCTCTCCAGGCAAAAGAACAAAGAAGGACAAGGGCAACTCAACCACCTTCAAAAGAAATGAGGTCAAAGAAAAGGCAAGAACCTCTTACCACAACTTTGCCTTAAGAAAACTTCAATCCTACATTTAGTAAGTGGGACATTCCATTTAGCCAAGTGCTTGGACAAAACCCTTCAATACTAGGTATAATTCCTCATTTTTATGCTTACACCCCCACTCCTCTAATAAAGAGTCAAGTACTCCAATTCCAAACCAACCTGCTCCACACATCAATTTTGATCCACCCCTATCAACCTTAGGGATGTGACCTTTGGAGCCTTTCCAATGAAAGTTCTTTGTCGAAGGGTAACTAGACACATCAACTTTCCATCAGTCATTCCCTCAGATCATGTGTATGAGTTTACAGGCTTTTTCAATTGAACAACCTTCCAATATGCAGGAAGACAGGATTGACCTCAATTAATCTCTCAATGGTCAATCATCTCCTATTGGTGAGCCCTTTGAAAGGGAGACTCCTAACAGTCATCACCCATCATTCAATGAACAATTCAGTGAGTGGGAAAACTTCCAAATTCCAACCTGATCTTCAAGTCACTCATGGTGAGAAAACTTCCAAATTCCCTTTTTATTGTTATTTCCTTTCAAATAACCATATTGACTCCTTATCTCTCATTACAGGGACAAGAGAACCAGTTGAAGAAATTCCACCCAATGATCCTAATCCCACAAGAGTTGAACCTGAAAACACCTAAACTCCTAAAGTTGTAACCATGGAAGGAACTCCATCAGTGAGTGGGAATATTGAGGGCGCTATCCTCCCAGCAACAAGTGAGTCCCGTGCTAAGACTTCAAAAGACACCTCAGTCAGCATTGAACAACCTCAAGACTTAATAGTCAAAAGTACTACAATTGGAGAAATATGAACTCTACCTTTCCACACAATCATTCCAATAGCCACTGATGTGAAGGTAACAACTCTTCACCACATTTTTTTTATAGTTAAAACTTATCAATCCTTACTTAACCCTGACTGTCAACAGGTTTCAACTTCACTTGGAACAACTCTGAACATATGGAATGAGATTGTAGCCTTTCAGAAAAGCCTTAAGCATATATCTCCACTTTCACAAAGGCTTTATCATTACAACTCCGAGGCTCAACAAATCTTAACCTCATTTCCAAGCCTTAGTAACACCCTTTTTGAAGAAATAACTTCAAAGCCATCCATGGAAGCTATAAATTGCCTGAATGCTATCCAAAGACTATCTTCTAACCTATTCAATTAGAATCAACTCATTCATCTGGCCAACATCATTACTAAATGGCCAACTCTTTTGGAAACTACTCAACGTTGCAAAGAAAAGATTCAAGCCAAGAAAGACTTTTTGGGAATTACCCAAAACATTTCCAACTTGCTAATGATACATGCCAGAACTCCTCCAATCTTTCTGATCAAGACAAAGCATTAGCCCTTGAAAAAGCCATACTTGAAGCAGAACTTGCTCTTGTCAAACAGAAAAGGCTTGAACTTCAACAACAAACAGAATAACTTGGTGATGAAGCTAAAACCCTACTGATTGGGAATGGCCCATCATCCATACAAGCTACCAAGGAAGAACTTGATTAAGCTCAACCTATGCTAGCAGCCACTCAATTAAGATGGGGAATTCTTGCACTTACTTTCTCCAAAGACTAGACTTATTATTCTTTATTTCTTTGTAAATACTTGTAGCATGCTTTACTTTTTGTAAATATTTTGGAGTTTCAATGAATTTCCAATGATTATCTTGTCATTTTCTTTGAAGATTTTCCTACATAATTGAATAATACTTCTTTAAGTACTTTCTATTGATGATTCTTCTATGTGGTTGTCCTTTTGAGGATTCTAGCTGGTAAGCACCTCCTTTAAGGACCTTATGGACTCTAAAAGACCCTTCCCAATTTGGTGACCACTTGCCAAACTTAGGATCCTTTGTCCCCAATGGTGAGATAGTTTTCCAAACTAAATCAGCTTCACCAAAAGCCTTCACTTTAACCTTCTTGTTATAAATTCTTTCAATCTTCTTCTTTTGTGCTATCATTCAATTGAAAGCATCAATTCTTCTCCCTTCTACATCTTGCAATTCCATAAACATGGCTTCCTTATATTCATCCACAGGGATGTCATAATGCCTAGCCACTCTATTAGACCTTAACTATTACCTTTAAAGGCAATACTACAACATGACCATAATCCAATTCATAAGAGGAAACATGAGTACCATCCCTCTTAGAATTTCTATATGCCCACAACACTTCAAATAACAATTCATGCCAATCCCTTGGGTTATCCTCTATAATCCTACTCAAGGTTTCCTTAATAGTCTTATTTGATGACTCTGCTTGCCCATTTTCTTAGATATAATATGGGGATGAATTGAGCATGTGAATGCCATATATTCTAGCAAACTCTTTAACTTCATGACCATTAAAAACAATCCCTTGGGTGATGGTGATTGTTTGTGGCAACCCAAACCTGTGAACCATATGTTTCTTGATGAAATCAATAACATGGGACTGCTTCACCACCTTCAAAGGCACTTTCTCAACCCATTTAGTAAAATAGTCGGTTGCCACTTGTAGACACCCCATTTTTGACTGCCTATAAGACTTGGGCGCTTGATTCCGAATACCCGATGATGAAAGTTACATTGTACAATCTTTTGAATTCTCAGAATCAGAATTTGGATTCAAGCTCTAATCCCAAACCTTGCACCTCATTTTGGCCAAAATTATTTTAAACCTTAAAACCCTCATTTCAAAATATTTTTGAAAATGTTTCTACGATGTTCCGAAGATCGCATTTCGTTGAAAATTGCACTTTTCGGTAAACCGAGCAAGGACAAAGTAGGAATGAATGAAAGAGAGGTGAACACTTTGAAAAATATTTTAAACTTCTTATTTAGAGGTTTGGAGTTGAAGAAAATTGGAGGGGAGGGAAGAAACCTAGTTGGGGAAGAAGTTGGGCATAAACCGTTAAAAGAGAATCGGGCAGCCTTCACTAAATCAGGTCTATCCTTTTTTTACAATTGGACTTGAGTTGTGAGGCCACCACCATTGGAAAGTGGACTTCTGGGGCTTCATTTTACCCTCAAGAATCTCCTAAAGCCGAGTCCAGATGAGGGAGATATGGCCATATGAAGTTAGGCATCAATCCGATTAAGCTAAAACTGAGCAGTCTTCACTAAAATAGGCATATCTATTAGCACACTTAGAATTTTGATGTGAGGCTACTTTTATTGGAAAGTAGACTTCTGGGGATTCACTTTAGGCTCAAGAATGACCTACAAAGGAGTCTGGATGAAGGAGATATGCTCGTTTGAAATTGGGTCTGAATGCAGATTTTGAGGGCTGGCTAGGTTGATATATAACCGGTCGGGCTTCACCGATGCCCAGCCGGGCCTTGATGAAAACTTTTCCCGAGCACTTTTTTTAGGCCCATCCGTGTGTTTGGAGGGCCAGCCAAGTCTCAGTGGCGTCAGGAAGGCAGTTGGCGGGAATTGAAGAAATATCTTTGTTTGAAGATATTTATGATTTTGTTTTGGCTCAAATTCTATAAGTAGAGCTCTTGCATTTAGAATTCAAGGTTAGAAAAACCTTCCAAGAGGCTTTGACATTGATGAACCTCCTTGAATCTCCTTGAACCTTCAAGCCTCTTTTCTTCTCCAAATCAACTTTCACCCTCCATAAACCATTAAAGCTTGGATTTGAAGCTTTCTTGTAGAGAATTTATAACATATCTTCATAACCTATAAGGTTAGCAAATTTTCCAAAGACTTTGAAGAGCTAAAGAGACCCTTCTTCCTCTTCCTTCCTCCTTGGACCCTCAAACCTCTTTTTTAGCTATACATACACAATACATGCACCATTGGAGCTTGTTCTTGGAGCTTTTTGCTAAGATTTCAACCTAAGTTTCATAGACTTGAGGGTGTTGGAATCAAGTTTGTTAACTAAGAGACTACCTCTCTTTCAAAGGTATAGCTTTTTCTTTTATCTTCTTCTACTCTTCTCCTCTATTTTTCTTGTCTTTATATACTGATTTTCAAAGTTTAAAAAGGCTGAAAAATGTGATTTAAAGGTTCCAAAAGTGGAGGGGTTAGCCACCCCTCCTTAGTCTTGCTTACTAGCTTTGAATCTCTTTGTTTTTGCCTATCTTTTGTGCTCTTTTAAACATGTTTTAGCTACTATTTTTTGCCTATTAGGGGCTATTTTAATTTATTTAAATAGCTTATGCTTTGATTAGCTTGGTTGTTGTCTCATATGCTCACATATGTAGGTTGTTCTATGTTGTCCTTGGTTCCTCTTTGCTTAATTACTATGTTGAGAGTCTCATTTTAAGAAACAACTTAATATTCATTTCTTTCATGTGAGAGTTGTTTCAACCGGTTGATGGTTATTCAACACATGAACTAGAGTTTTGCGCTTAATGGCTTAATCTCTACGGAGATTCATTATCAACGGTGTAATCTCTCTTTCATGTTGAGAATTACTTCCCATTTGACACTTCTCTCCTTTTAGAGGACTTAATCACCATGGACAAATGGACTAATGAATGGCAAGGCCTAATAAAAATTGGTTTAAAATTTGGTTCAACACACTTAAAGAAAATGGCTTAAAAAGCTTGAACTTGGCCGGACGTTATGCTAAGCTTCTTGTGTGAAGTGTCATCATGCGTCAATCCATGGCATTTTGATGTTCTTGAAGCGTCTCAACTTCCCTTTTTGAGTTCATTTCATGACAAAAAGGGAGGGGTGGTCCATTTGCATTTCATTTATTGATTTTATCCAAAATCATGTCCTAGGGCATCAAGGAATCAATTGCTAATTGATGTCTTTAGAAATGAGTCCTTTCTTCTCTTGAGGCCTTCCTATGACAGAGAAGGGAGGAAAGGCAAACAGAGCTTGAAAAAAATGCTCTCTTTGCTCTGTTTCACCTCAGAGCACAGGAACAGAACTGTACACAAAATCAATGCACGGCCGGCCCTCTGTAGGCCCGCCCAGGCTTCAGTGATGCACGGCCGGCCCTTGGTGTTTGGTCAGCAAGGCAATTCTGCAAAAACAGAGGCAATGGCTGAAGGTGGAACATAGGCAATCTGGGCAGACAGAGTGTCTTTCATGCGATGCGCATGCAACCTCCATCCATCTTCCTTGGTGCTTGTATCAAATGCATTCAATTGGCTTCATTAGCATAAATTAGTTGTGTTGTAATATTTAATTAGCTTAGGTAGTTAATTATTTAATTGCTTTAGTTAGCTTAGAATAGCTAGTTAATTCAAGTGTTGTAATTAATTAGTTAGTGTAGCTAGTTATTCGACTCCAGTTTGTAATAATTAATTAGCTTAGAATAGTTAATTAGTTTTGTTTTGTAATAATTAGCTTAGTGTAGCTAGTTAGCTTATTTATTCGGACCCTCCTTCGCGATGGCATAATGTTGTAATAAGTGTGCGTGTGTGTGTGTATGTCTTCCAACCCCACGTCTTTCTCCCTTTTATTTAATCGCTTTTGATGGTTAGACAAAGGACATTTTTCAATTAGCATATCGCATACTTACATCCATTCATTTGTCTTGCACGCACCGAGGCTCGGTGCATCATTCAAACTACATTGTAATTTCAATATTTCTTTGAAATACGTGTTTATCGCATGTTATGCAAATCAATTCGTATGCCATATTAGTAGCCGAGCCTATTAAATTGCATATCACATGCGTTGCATTAGTCATTTAACATAGTTAGGATCATGCATTTTTCTAACTAACTTTTGTTTTGGCTTGGAGTACTCAGTAAGTTTTACGCTTTAGCATACTTGGACGAGTGTGATTGCCATACTGCCATGTTTCGCATGCTTGCCATGAGGCTATGTGCTTACTTGCTATAACTGCATGAATGCCTGTGGATGAAGGCTTTGTTGCTTGCAATTGGAAAAATTCAACGAATGTGAGTTTTAAGCCCACTTTGAAGTGGCAAAACCTTGTTTTAAGCCCACTATATTTGGTGGCAAATCCGCGTCTTTAAGCCCACTTGAGGGTGGCAACTTCAAACCATTTTCGAAAACAAACATGAGTTGAATTTGTTCCAAGTCTTGCGACTAGTCTATACTTGCTTGTGTGCGTCACTTAGTAAAGTTAGTCTAATAACCGAAACAAGAACATAAGGTTTATAAAACATCATATCATGATTAGTGGAGGCCGATCTTTGATCGGGCTAGTGGGGGTACTCATTTCTTGACCTTCCCCTTCGTACCTAAGTTCCCAAGTCGAGCCAACTCTGGTGATGATGGACACGTGGCCTTTGGCACGAGTCAGGATTTCCTAAATTTTTCCAAAATAAAATATTTAGGTGGCGACTCTGTATTTGGCAAAGCAGTCCAATTTTGGCATTATTTGATTTAAAATCGATTTTCCAAAATGGTTTGTCGGATTTGGATTCTTTGGTGTTTATCAGTTTCACATTGCACTTGTGAGACTAGATTCAAAATCGGGGGAGTCCGAACTATGAGGCCTTCTTTTCAAACCCTTTTCAAAAGGCGGGGCGCAGAAAAAGGTGAGTCCACACCACTAAAATAAATGTCTTGTTTTTTATGAAGGTGGGAAGATTTGGCCAATCAAATCCATTGTGGATCCTCTAAATGGTCAGGGCTTAACAATTCAATGCAAATCTACAGCAGCCACTTTCGTACATTACTATGTTTTTGACATTGTTGACATCCCTTTGCATAATTCATGCAATTTCTTCTCATTCAAGGCCAAAAATAACCATATCTTTTAATAAGCCACCTCATCTTCTCACCAACCTAGTTAGCACCACAAATGCGCTCATGCACTTCTACCATGACTTGCATTTGTTCTAACTCTCCAATACATAATAGAACCAAACCATCTTTGGTTCTTCTAAACAAATCATCCCCCAAAATGACATAATTCATGGCCTGATATCTTGTTTTTCTATCCATTCTTATTTCTAGATTGCTTAAATATTTAATCAAAGATGATCTCTAATCATCATTTACTACATCTAAAACTAAGATTAACAAACTTTGTTGTTGTAGACACTTGGCACATAGCATTACTCTTTTCTGAATTCTTATAATCCTCTCTTGAAAACCATCAGCAACTTTTAAACCAGATACTACTTGAGTCATCTTGTTGGCCTCTTTACTTTTAAGTCTAAACATATGTTCAAACTCTACTCATTCAAAACCATTGACCAATTCTAAAACTTGATCTAGCTATTCCCCAAGTATTACACTATTACACTTGTATTGACCAATGACTTGTCTTATCACCAATTGCGAATCTCCATACTCCTTTAAGTGTGAGATTTTGAGGCTTCTTGCCGATTCCAAGCCAATAATCAAGGCCTCGTACTTAGCCTGATTATGTGATTGCACTTGAAGCTCATGCAATTGGTAAGAAAATTGAAACACTTGTCCTTGTGGTGACACTAACACTACTCCAACACCTACACCTTCTTCATTCTTTGAACCATAAAACATCAACTTCCATGGCTTCAATTCTACTGGAAAAACTTCATACAATTCTGGCTCGACAGAGCTACAAGGATGTTCAACCAGAATGTCTACTAAGGCTTGGCCTTTTACAGGTTTTTGAGGAACATACTTGAAACAATACTTAATCAATGCAAGTATCCATTTTCCTTTGCCTCCCTCTCAAGATTGGCCTTGATAACATGTATTTTATAATATATGTTTGGGCAATCACATTAACTTTTGAAGGTAACATGTAATACCTTAATTTGATTGCTGCAAAATACAAGGCCAAACATAACTTCTCAACAGAGCTATACCTAATTTATGCTTCATTTAACTTCCTGCTTCACACTCATTCTCATTATCTTGTGCCAACAAATAACCAATTCGCTACTCCCCTACTGAAATATACAATTTCAAGTGTTTTCCTTTGATAGGTAGCATCAAGTCTAGGGGCTTAGACAAATATTCCTTAATTGAGTCAAATGCTCTTTGAAGTTCACTTTCCTACTTAAAATCCTTGTCAAACTTCAACCTCAATAAAGGAGCAAATACCAAAGTTTTTCCTTCCAAATTGGCAATAAATCTTTTTAGGTAATTTATTTCTCTAAGAAAACTTTGCAACTCCTTATTAGCTGGGGGTTGTTCTGCTTTAACAGCCTTAGTCTTGTTTAAGTCCACCTCTATCCCTTTCTGATGAACCAAAAATCCTAAGAAATTAGCAGCAAACACCCCAAAAGCACACTTCAAGAGATTTATCTTTAATTGATAAGTCCTCATTCTTTGGAAGACCTGTCAAAGATGATCCAAATGCTCGTCAAACTCATTTGATTTGATGGCAACATCATGAATATATACTTCCAAAAACTTCCCAATCAAATCATGAAAAAAAAAATTCATAGCCCTCTCATAAGTAGCTTATGCATTTTTAAGCCCAAAAGACATTACTACCCACTCAAAAGTTCCTAGAGCCCTTGGACAACTAAATACAGTCTTATGAACACCATTTGTTAAGGAAAATTTGATTATAGCCAGCATGTCCATCCATGAATAACAAAATTTTATGCTTTGCCGTGAATCAACTAACAGGTTTGTTACTGGCATAGGATATTCATCCTTAGTTGTGGCCAAATTCATGAAATCAATACACACTCTTCTTTTTCTCTTCTTATTAAGAACTGGGACTATATTAGACAACCACTCTACATACCTGGTTGCCCTAATAAATCCAACTTTCAAGAGCCTTTCAATCTCATCATTTACGATAAATGTTACTTCATTGGCCATCCTCTTTCGAATATGTGGTAGGTAATTTGGCTTGACTAGAAGTTTATGTTCAACTAAATACCTATATAAATCAGACATTTCATCATAACTCCAAGCAAAACAATCAGAATAATCTGAAATCAAGCCAACTAGCTCGACTTTACATTCATTAGATAAAGAAGCATTTATATAAATAGGCCTCTTACAAGCCTCACTACCTAAGTTAAACTCCTTTAAGGGAGGAGCACATCAGCTTTGAGATCATCAAGCTTTGCAAGAGCTGTAGAGACCCTAATTTTTGGTAATTACACTTGAAACCCTAAGCCTTAGGGTAATTGCATTTTAGTCCCAAATTTCAGAAAATTTTACAAAATGGTCCAATAAAGAATAATTTTTCTATATTTCATTTTGTATTATAATTAAATCCTAGAATGCCTTTTCTTTATTTGAAAATACCCCTAACACTTGGTTTTTATTTATTTTTACCCTTAGTTTTTACATTAATTCATACATTTTATTATTTTTTTTAGCCTATTTGAATATTTATTAGTTCTTTGAATCTTTATTATTTATTTGAGCAAATAAATATCTTTAAATAAAATTTTTATTATTATTTTAATATTTATTTGAGCAAATTAGTGGAGAAAATATCTAGATATTTATTTCCATCCTTAGTCATTAAGCTAGAGGCTCATTTCCTATAAATTGAGAGCATTGCCTCAATTCCTTATACACACATTTGAGTAGCCCAGGGAGAGGATGAGAGAAGGAGAGCATGATTAGGGGGAAGTAGAGAAGAAGAAGAAGAAAAAAAAAAAAAAAAAAAAAAAAAGGGTGCCTTCTTGAGTCAAGGTAAGAACACATCTCTCCCTTATCTTCTCCAATTCTTCACCCATCTCATCCTATTCTAGTATGTCCTCTTGTGTTTCATATTAATGGTACATAAGGTTTTTGGTGTGTATGATCTAGTGACTTTGTCTTGCAAATTTGTCAAATTATGCACTGCTGCAACTTCTCTAATTTAAAAAAAATATCAAATTTATTTATTTCTCAAATATGAATTTAGTGTAGGATATTTGGTGTGTTTAGAGTTTGTGATAATTTTATTAGCCCCTCATTGTGTGTTTTTAGGGCTTGGATATTTTGTTTAAAAATCTGGTCCTGAGTCTCTGAAAAACATTGCACTTCTTACAATTTTATAAAATTCTGGAAAAATCATCTCATGCTGGTTCTTCTGTCAAAATTTATAATTCTGAGTCCTCTTTCCAAAATAATTTATTTGGGTAAAAATCATTGGGTAGATTGAGAGGAAAGCTAGTTTTCCTAAAGGATGACAAATCTGGACAGGTTTTTGATATAACTTGTAAATGAATTTATGGAGGTGCTGTGCAAATTCTGACAGTTGGAACTGAAACTAGACAGGTTGATTATTGTTTCTATGCAATTTCAGCCCCTAATAAGACCTGGAAGTATTTTTACCAAAGCATTCTTGTTAACCCTATAGAACTGAACAGTGCTGGAAATGGTGTTTTATTGTGTTATTTGTCTCTAAGTATTTCAAAGCATGCCTAATGTTGTTTGCTTGCCTTACCATACTTATGTATGATTATCATGGGCTATATTTCCTCTCTTATGTTTGTCTCTTGCTCTTTTATATTACCAAATTACCGAATGTGACTAACTTGCTTATCAAAATATCTTACAAATGGGAAATGAAAAGGCGTTTCTAATGTTAAGTCTTGCATAAACAGTCTAAGCGAACCCCCAGGATGGCATGGATGTATTCAGACTCTATGGGGTGGTTTTAGGATGTAAGCGAACCCTTTAGTATGGTACGTGCAGGGTGTAAGCGAGCCCTAGGCACAATTTGGTATGGTATTTGCAGGGTGTAAACGAGCCCTAGGCACAATTTGGGTGTAAGTGAGCCCATTTGTTTAGCCGTCCCTTTTGAGGTTCATTGGTGTCACTGTCCGATATATAATCAGTGTAGGCATTGGTATTAAGGTCTGCAAAGCAGCAAAATGGGGAGTTCTGAATAGTCTAGTGTCCAATCCATGTGGTTAGGAGGGAGGATCTCTTTGGGGGATTCTGGATGTCTAGTCTAACTACTAATTCAGGAAACCTTATTGTAGTATTGTATTATGTGTTACCCGATTTGTTTTACATATGGTTGATTGGTTGTTAGAAGGTAGGAGGGTGTGTGCGTTCTTACTAGTGCCAGGTGATGAAGCAGTTTACAATGGTGAAGGTTATTTTAAAGGCAAATAAGATGAAGTGTTGGAGTTGTGATTCATTTGAAGACTTAGACTAGTTTTTTTTTTTTTTTTTTTTTTCCTTTTGACTTTTGTTTTTGGCAATATTTTGTAATCCTGTAATGGAACATAAACGGATGATCTATGATATTAACTCTGGTTATATATGTATATTAAGATATTTTGGTTATCTATCCTACTTGTGTTATTGTACTTATTTAACGGCCTGAAAGTTGGGGCGTTACAGGGTAGCTTTTAAATTTTTAAATTGCACCTCTTTATAGTCTAAAGGGGCTATCATCCACCACACATTCTGCCAAAAAAAACTGGGGCAACATACTACCTAACTTTCTTTCCAAAAAGAAATATAAAAAGTCTATAAAAAGTACTTTTTATTACAACTATTTGAAACTCACTTTCACTTATCTTTATCTTCATTGGTAATGTCTTCAATCAGAACTTCCTCCACAGGCCTAGTTTTCAAGACACTTGGCCTGACCATTTGTAACGCCCCCAAATTAATTAAATTAAAACATTGATCATAATATGCTTAAACAGAACTCATACATCCTCAATTAATAACATTAACCCAACATCCTCTTTGAGCTATAATTTCAAAATACAACTTTCATGTTCAACTATTAAATACATCATCATTAGCATAGTTCAAGAAGCTAGAGGAAATGATACAAAAATGCCCTAGTGGCTTACAAATATCAAGGCAAGGCATTGTTACAACAAAATGGACACGTTGTCCCAAAACATATATGCTCAAAGCTTCCATATAACACATCCATGAGCCTTCGTGCTCTAACAAAACAAAAGAAAATCCACCTCTTGCTCATAAGGGTGGTTGCACATCACTGAGTCCTGAAAATGTTAGATAGGAATGAGCTACATGCCGAGTAGAAATACTTTTAATAGAGTATCTAATTATTCAAAAACCCATATGGCATTATCACAACCAAACATATTTAATTCAAGTCTTAATATTGATTTAAGAAAGAGTCCAAGAATTCATAACTTCTACAATTTCACAATTCAACATCGGGGCTAAATACACCGTGAAGTCCCTAAAGAGAGTCCTAATACATATATATACAGAAGAGTATAGCCAAAAATATCCCCACATTTGCCGGCTATTAATACGACAACGAATGGGCACCCAAAATCATCCGTTTTTCTTTTCACTTTTATCAACTACAATACGGTAGGACTAGTAGATACTCAAAAATATTTTCCCACATTCGTCTAGTGATAAGCTTAAGACAAAGCAATTGGGCACCTTGACTCCCCACGCAGGTACCAACAACACACAACCCTTTCCAAAATCGACTCTCTACCTAGACTCACATGCTATTTACCACCCCTATTAAATAACCCTTCCAAGACTTCCAAGTGTTTATATATTCATGTAAAATAGGAATAAATCTCAACATTCAAGTAACTGAAGTAAATATAAAGTGGCAATCCTCATAGTCTCAATAAAATCTCAAGAACATCTCAATTTCACAAATTTCAAATCAAATACTTCTCAAATCTCATCATCCAAACATCAATTTAAAGAATTGAAGCTCAATTTCATTGAATCCCATTATGTCAAAGTTTCAAAAATTAGGGTTTTTCATAAAATTTGGGACTTTTTCCCCTCCATTTGTCAAATACTATTTCTCAACAAAAATTCCCCCAATCCACAAATATTAATAGAAATCTTGAGAAAATGTATAAAAATTCCCATTTTTGAAAGAAAAATCTAATTTATGAACTCAAATTTTAATCATATAACCAATTTCACAACAATACCACATAAACATCTTCAAATGAGAGAGATTCAAGGTAAAAAGTAATTCTACCTCAAGAATCGAGATCAAGAAGCTAGGTTTTTGAAGAACTCTCTGAAAAATCCAAATCCAATAGGTAGAAAAGCTTTATCTTCACCCAAACTTCAACTTTTGTAAGGAATGGGGTTCACTACAACAAATGGCACTTTTGGCGACTAAATTTTTAGTCGCCAAAAGTCAAGTTTTAGTCGCCGAAGGCTTTTAGCTACTAAAAGTTTTGGTTACCAGGTTAGTCGGTGGACAATTGTCGGGAAAGGTCATTGGCGACTAAAAAACGTTTAGTCACCAAAAGTATTAAATTGCCGACCATTTTTTTTAGTCGCCAAAAGCATTATAGTAAAATTAAATATAACATTTGTTGTCGCAAAAAATTTCAATTATTTTTAACGACTAAAATTTTAGTTGCCAAATATATATATTTTTTTGTTTCATCTTATTTTTTTTTAGTTGCTAAATATTTTAGTCGCCTAAAGTTTGATTTTTTTTTTTGCTAATAAACTTTTAGTCGCCTAAAGTCTGATTTGTTTTTGCCTACTAAACCTTTGGTCACCAAAAATGTTTTTTTGTTCATCTTATTTTTTTTAGCTACTAAATATTTTAGTAATCTAATATTTGATTTTTTCCGGCTACTAAACTTTTAGTAGCCTAAAGTCTGACTTATCTTTTGCCTATTAAACCTTTAGTCGCCAAAATATTTTTGTTGGTCTTTTGCAATTTTTTAGCTACTAAACATTTTAGTCTCCTAAAGTCTAATTTTTTTTGGCTACTAAACTTTTAGTCACCAAAAATTTTTTTTTCATTTTTTTTTAGCTACTAAATATTTTAGTAATCTAATATTTGATTTTTTCCGGCTACTAAACTTTTAGTAGCCTAAAGTCTGACTTATCTTTTGCCTATTAAACCTTTAGTCGCCAAAATATTTTTGTTGGTCTTTTGCAATTTTTTAGCTACTAAACATTTTAGTCTCCTAAAGTCTAATTTTTTTTGGCTACTAAACTTTTAGTCACCAAAAATTTTTTTTTCATTTTTTTTTTAGCTACTAACTATTTAATCGCTAAAATATATACTTCCCTTTTGCCTCTGAATTGTTTAGTTTCCAAAACATGATTTTATGTTTCTCCAAATTCTAATTTGTCTGCAACCTGTATATCCGTGCAACTTCTACTATGTATATGAACAAAACAATACATATATTATCAATCAATCTACAATAGATCTGCATCCATTTCACTTCCAACTATCCAAAAATGAATAACTTTATATGTCAAATTCCATACAAACCATAGTCCAACCTGTACTATATAGTCCAAACTAAAATAATAATTGCATACAAAACATAGAATCATACAAAAATCTAGCTCTCTGTATACAAAAAATATATGTACTACCATACCAAATGGCCATTTGTCATGATACAAATTACCATTGTAATCTGTACCACGACAAACAGTAATGTACATACCATACCAATAATCATCAAGTCGATGCAAAAACTTATCTGTATGAGTAATACTAATCCACACAAAAGCAGAGGACGACAAAATTAGCAAGATTATACAAAAGTCTAAATTGTCCTCCATACACAAAAATGAATTATCCACAAGTCCATGCCAAAAGCCATCTACAAAAAAAATTGCACACGTTAGTATCTAGAAATGAATGCTTCAATGTATCTATCTATTCATGTTTTTTAAAACTAGTACTAATGCATTAATGATAGCCTTTTGTTGATGACTATGATCTGTCCCTTCTAAAGTTTTTTTTCTTTTATTTTCTTTTTTCAATTGATGGAAATGGAAATTAGACCATGCAGCAAATTAGGAAAATTATCAATCATGCATATGCATATGCATGCATTATAATAGTCTCAGTTCATCATGCTATAATTATTCAATCACCTTTGTCTAAATGTGTACGTATAGAGTGGATATCATTGATGTTGTTCTTCAAATTTGGTATTACATTACATGAATGTTCGTTCTGGCTAAAGAGTGGTCACAATTCATTTTCTTCAATTAATATTTATGTAGTTTCATTATGCAGATAGATATTAACAGGGGGAAGTGTGTAAAATTCAAGAACAAAAGGGTTTGAGGGCTATTTTGCATTTACACCCCACGAATGCCCTTTTTCGACTAAGTTTAAGGCTTTTTCGGCTCTAACTCGCAACCTACGAGTGCTAATTACATGTCATCTATTGTCACAGGTTTTTACTACAAAGGTGCCCGTCACATCTATACAGTGGTTCGGAGACTGTTTTGCACTTTTGCTCTGCGAATACCCCTTTTTTGACTAAGTTTAAGGTGTTTTCGACTCCAACTCCCAACCTACATGCTAATTAGATGTCGTCTACTACCATAGGTCCTATTTGTCACTACAAAGGTGCCCGTGACATCCATATAGTGGTTCGGCGGCTATTTTGCATTTTTGCCCCCCAAACGCCCTTTTTCGACTAAGTTAAAGGCGTTTTCGGCTCTAGCTCTCAACCTACGTGTGCTAATTATATGCCGTCTGTGGCGACAGGTCTTATTTTCCACAAAGATGCTACCTGTGACATCCATACAGCGGTTCGGGGGTTGTTTTGCATTTTCACCCTTCGAACACCCTTTTTCGACTTAGTTTAAGGTATGTTCGGCTCTAATATCCAACCTATGCATGCTAATTGTATGCCTTCTGTGGCCACTGGTCCTATTTTTCATGAGGATGCTACCTATGACATCCATATAATGGTTCGGGGGCTGTTTTACATTTTCGCCCCCACCCCCCAAAAGCTCTTTTTTGACTAAGTTTAAGGTATTTTTGGCTCTAACTATATGTCGTCTATGGCCACTAGTCCTATTTATCATAAGGGTGCTACCCCATGACATCCATACTGTTGTTTGGGGGGTGTTTTGCATTTTCGTCCTCCAAAAACCCTTTTTTGACTAAGTTTAAAGCGTTTTTGGATTTAACTCTCAACCTACGCGTGCTAATTACATGTTGTCTGTGGCCACAGGTCCTATTTTTCACAAGGATGCTTCCTGTGACATCCATACAGTGATTCAGGGGCTGTTTTGCATTTTTTCCCCCCGAATGCCATTTTTCGACTAAGTTTCAGGCGTTATCGGCTCCAACTCTCAACCTACGCATGCAAATTACATGTCATCTATTGCCACAGGTTGTATTTGTCACTACAAAGGTTCCTATAACATTCATACAGTGGTTCGGGGGCTATTTTGCATTTTTGCCCACCGAATGCCCTTTTTCGACTACATTTAAGGCCTTCTTAGCTCTAACTCCTAACCTATGCGTGCTAATTATATGCTGTCTATTGCCAAAAGTTGAATTCATCAATGCAAAGGTGTCAGTGACATCCCTACAGCGGTTTGAGAGCTATTTTGCATTTTTGCCCCCCGAACTCCTTTTTTCAACTAAGTTTAAAGCGTTTTTGGCTCTAACTCCCAACCTACGTGTGCTAATTACATGTCGTCTGTTGCCATAGGTCCAATTTATCACTACAAAGGTGCCCATTACATCCATACAGTGGTTCGAGGGCTATGTCGCATTTTTGTCGCCCGAAAGCCTTTTTTTTTTTTTTTTACTAAGTTTAAGGCATTTTTGGCTCTAACTCTCAACCTACGTGTGCTAATTACATGCTGTCTGTGGCCGCAGGTCTTATTTGTCACAAGGTTGCTGCCTATGATATCCATACAATGGTTCGGGGGCTGTTTTTCATTTTCGCCCCCCGAAAGCCCTTTTCCGACTAAGTTTAAGGCATTTTCGGCTCTTACTCTCAACCTACACATACTGATTACTTGTCGTCTGTGGCCACAGGTCCTATTTGTCATGAGGATGCTGCCCATGACATTCATACAGTGGGTTAGGAGTTGTTTCACATTTTTGCCCCCGAAAGCCATTTTTCGACTCAATTTAAGGTGTTTTCAGATCTAACTCTCAAGCTAAGCATGATAATTACATGCCGTCTATGGCCAAAGGTCCTATTTTTCACAAGGATGCTACTCGTGGAATTCATACAGCAGTTCATGGGCTATTTTGCATTTTTGCCCCTCGAACACACATTTCCAACTAAGTTTAAGGTGTTTTCGGCTCCAATTCCCAACCTACACATGCTAATTACCTGTCACAAGTTCTATTTGTCACTACAGCTATTCGGAGGCTGTTTTGCATTTTCGCCTCCCAAATGCCCTTTGTCGACAACGTTGAAGGCGTTCTTGGTTCGAACTCCCTACCTACGCATGCTAATTACATGTTGCATATTGCCATAGATTGTATTCATCACTACAAAGGTGCCTGTGACAACCCTATAGCGGTTCGGGGGTTGTTTTTCATTTTTGCCCCACAAACACTCTTTATCGACTAAGTGTAAGGCGTTCTCGGCTCTAAATCCAAACTACGCGTGCTAATTACATGAAATCTATTGCCATAGGTCCTAATTGTCACTATAAAGGTGCCTGTGACATCCATATAGCGATTTGGGGGGCCATTTTGCATTTTTGTCCCCCTCAAGCCCTTTTTTCGACGAAGTTTAAGGAGTTTTAGCTCTAACTCTCAAGCTCCATGTGCTAATTAAATGTCATATGTGGTCACACATCCTATTTGTCACAATGATGCTACATGTGACATCTATACAATGGTTTGGGGATTATTTTGCATTTTCACCGCCCGAAAACCCTTTTTTGACTAAGTTTGAGGTGTTTTCGGCTCTAACCCTTAACCTGTGTGTGCTAATTACATGTCGTATGTGGCCACAGGTCCTATTAGTCACAAGGATGCTTCCTGTGACATCCATACAGTGGGTCGGGAGCTGTTTTGCATTTTCGCCCCCCCAAAAGCCCCTTTTCGACTAAGTTTAAGGCGTTTTCGGCTCAAACTCTTAACCTACGCATGCTAATTACATCTCGTCTGTGGCCACAGGTCCTATTTGTCACAAGGATGCTGCCCGTGACATCCATACAGTGGGTCGAGGGCTGTTTTGCATTTTCTCCCCCTGAAAGCCCTTTTTCGACTAAGTTTAAGGCGTTTTCAGCTCTAACTCTCAACCTACGCTTGCTAATTACATGTCATCTATCGCCACATGTCCTATTTGTCACTACAAAGGTGCCTGTGACATCCATATAGTGGTTCATGGACTGTTTTTCATTTTCGACCCCCGAACGCTCCTTTTCAACTAAGTTTAAGGCGTTTTGGGCTCTAACTCCCAACCAACGCAATTATAAAAGTAGGTTGGATTATTTTTATTTTTTTTCAATGAACTTAAATGAATGTATGTAGTTCCTTGTCTGAAAATAGGTTGGAAGGAAATTGAATTGCATTAGTAATTTTGTTAGGCTTCACTCTATGTGAAGAATTGTCAAATCAATTGATTGATATTGTTGCTTTTTACTGTTAAGAACTTATTTTTTAATAAAAACAATAGAAGTATTGCATAATGAAGTATCCTATTGCCTTGAATTCAACCTTCTAACAGATTTGAATAGGATTTGTCAAAACAATTGTAGGTTCTTCAAAACAATTATGTCAATATCATCTTATTTTTGTAGAGCTTTTAGTATCATAAGAATTAAATTCTTCTTACCAAATAGTAGGATGACCATCTGAACCCTGCAAGAGGGTAGTGAGCCATAAAACCACGTTGTTCAGATGATTGAGTTGTAGTTATTGTGCCTCCCTTGTTTTTTTTTTTTTCCCTTTTTCGACTTGTTTCATCATCTCCTCTCTCTCCTTCATAAGATCTTCATGATCTCGTTGGTGCTCATCTTTCTCCCACATCAGCTCTTCGTGATCACTTTGATGCTCCTCATGAAGAACCTCTATCTCAGCTCTCATTGCCTCCATATGTTTATCACAAGCTCATACCGCACTATCAGATGTGGAAGAGGGTTGTGGGCCTATGCCAAATCCACACAAGTTTTTTTTTTTTTTTTTGTCCAAGCACTTGCCTTGACAGTTCCTCCTGGGTCAATGTCATCCCTACTTTGATGGATGCCACTTGTACATTCACCATCTCATCCTGTCATTACAAAAAATAAATAAATAAATAACCGATGTAGTTTGACATGCAAAGTTCTGCTACTACCGATGTTATACCATTCACATTGGAACAAAACAACCCGATGTCTAAACATATGTGCCATTTTCCAAACTAAGGAAAGGTAGTCGTAGAACTTTATCAATTGGCCTTCATGGTCTCCTTTCATTACCAATCCACTATTTTGAGTTTTATGACAATTGTCAAGGTCGATAGTATGGAATTGGACGCCATTACAAATGCATCCCAAGTATGTGTGCATTAAGCCATTTGGACCATTAGTTAATGACCACACCTCATCAATTGCTTCCGGTGACTTTTGGTTTCCTCAATTTGTTCATCTACATAAAAAATTTGAATACATGTTATTTTCGACATAATTTAACTTCATGAGTAAACTACACAATAAGGAATTTAGCTAACGTGATCTTTGAATCATTTAGGAAATTCTTTGTATTGTCTCTTTGCAATATCACATGCACTTCTAGGTTGTTGTTGCAAAAAGATCTCGTGTTCCCTAGTTAATACAATGTAATTCATAGGTTATACCAAGAATGAATATTAAAAAAAAAAAAAATTAAAAAAATATAGTTCACACATAGTATATATTTTGTTCCAGTCGTACTTTAGATATTCTTCCACTTCCAAGCTATTGTGTAGGACAAACCAATGCGCCATTTCACGGTCAGCTATAGACACATCAGTTGCCCTTGGGATTAGACCAAACAGATGAACATTTTGAGTGAAAACCGCCAACCTCGGGCCATCGTCACCCCCATCATAGTTCCGTTCTTCCTTATTAAACACTGTTTCTACTCTGCTAAAATATATTGAACAAAACGTCATACACTCTTTGAAAATGTAAGCCTCCGCAATGGAACCTTCTGGCCGAGCTTTATTGCCAACAAATCCTTTCAAAAGTCCTAGCATCCTACATGGCAATATGATTGCAATATCAATATCTACATCTACATTTTGTACTATATTTGAATTCATATAATTTGGATGCGTAGTTATACTTCTCAATGGGATACATCCATCGATATTGCACAAGCCCTCCAAGCATAGCCTCGTGAGGCAAATGAATTGCCAAGTGGACTATGACATCAAAAAAAGTAGGAGGAAAAATCTTCTCAAGCTTACAAAGTATAAGAACAATTTGTTCATTCAGTTTCTCCAAATCAGTCACCCTCAATGTCTTTGAGCACAACTGTTTGAAAAAAGTTCCCAACTCAAAAGTGTGGTCCCAATCTCCTTCGAAAAGTATCCACGCATCCCAATTTGAAGTAGTCATTGTAGAAAGACATGACAATCATGAATTTTGAGTCTAACTAATTTACCACCATGAGCGGTGACACAGTTGGATATATTTGCTGCATAGCCATCAGGAAACTTAATCGATTTCAAGAAATCACAAAAACCTTGTCTCTCTGCTAGGGACAATGTGTATGATGCCGAAGGCTTCTCGAATGAGCCATTAGAACACCTTTTCAAGTGTAACTCCTTTCATATTCCCATGTCCTCTAGATCCAAGCATGCTTTTCTTGTGTCCTTGTTCTTGCCATCTATGCTTAATAGTGTCCTAACTAGATTGTCGCATATATTCTTATCTATATATGACATCACAGTTGTGTCAAAAAGTCTACATTTTCCAAATAGGGTAGGTCGAACATAATGCTTCTTTTTGTCCAATTGGGAATTAGATTTTCATTCCGTTGTCTTTTTTGGTTGTCTGGATGCTTTCTATATGGCCTGTACATCCCAGAATCAATTTGCTCCAATATTTGTTCTCGCGACAACTCCACAGCTTTGGCCCGATTCTCAATTTGATCGTTGAAGAGCTTACTCTTTTGCCAATTATGGTTCTCAGGCAAGTAATGGCAAGCACCCATATATCCTATCTTACTTCGCAGACTCAGAGATGATGCATCAATGTTACAATTAGGGCAAACTAAATAACCTTTTGTACTCCAACTAGACATGTTACCATATGCAGGGAAGTCATTAATGGTCCATATGACAGATGCATGCATTCTAAATATTTGACTGTTAGAGGCATCATATGTTTGCACACCAAATTCTTTAACTCCTCTAGTACTAGTTGCAAGTAAACATCGATGTCTCTTCCAAGTGCTGATGGTTCGGGAATAAGCAATGACATCATGCTAAATGGTTCTTTCATACACTTCCACGGGGGACAGATTGTAAGGCACTAAGATTACGGGTCATGCTCATATTTCCAAACGGATTGAAACCATCTGTGGTAAGCCCTAGCCTTACATTCTGAGGCACTATAGAAATCGTAGGGTGTTTCCTATCAAAGTCCTTCCATGCCTCACCACCAGCTAGATGCCTTAATATTCCATCATCCACCCACTTCTCTTTATGCCATCTCATATGTACAGTTGTTTTTTGACATGTACAATCTTTTCAACCTTAGTGTCAAAGGAAAGTACCTCAATATTTTGTGACGAATCTTTTTACCAATCTCATCATTGAACTTGTATCTAGACTCCTTACATGTAGGGCAATTCTCCAGTTTCACGTTGTCTTTCCAAAATAAAATATAATCATTCTTGCATGCATGAATGGCCTCGTATCCCAAACCCAATTCATGGAAGAACTTTTTCGCTTCATAAAGGGTCCATGGAATGGTTTCATCACACTTAGGTAGGATGTCTTTGAAAACTTGCATAACAATATCAAAGGATTTGTTTCTCAAATTATTTTACACCTTAACATGAAGCATCTTAATAACGAAGGACAACACAGAGAACTTTTCACACTCCGGGTATACTTTGCGTTGAGCATCATCAAACAACTTAATGAACTTTAATAAAGTTTCCCTCTCTGAGCTATTAGGTTATTCGTCGATGTGATCATCTATAAGACCACTCATGTAAATCTCTTCCAACATAATAGGCAATTCACCCAAATTATCGTGATTATCAAAATTTATAGCTCCATCTCTTTGACCATCATCATTTGACACACTAGGTTAATCATGACACATGGGAACATGTTACCCATGGTGCACCCCAGTTCTATAAGAACACGCGATTCCTCTTCGAATCAAGTGCAACTATATAACTTATCGACTAAATTTTGTGTTATTCAAGCAATCGACACACGGACAACGAATGTCATCGTGTGGCCCTAAATTCTTTGTAGCAAAGTTAATAAATGACTGAACACCTTCTTGATACTCTTTACTTATCCACTATTATCATCCAACTCTTGTCCATCTTTCAAACCCTACAAATCAAGCAAAGATGAAAATGGGAATGGACAACACATATTACAATTTTATCAGATCATATTAATATTAATGTGAATTGGCCATAGAACAATGCCATCTAGAATTTTTGGTTTCGAAAGAAAAAGTACAACTGTTACTGTGATGAAATATGAGATTAATCATTATGAACAAAAAAAAAAAAAAACCTTTGTATTAGCAAAGTAGATTTGTAAATTTGTTATTGGTGTATTTTTCGAACAAGTAGTACAAACTCGACTTGGCTCAGTTGTTCCAGATATGTTTTTAATGAAGCAATCATTTAAGACATGTTTAAAAATGTCATGTTTAAACAAAAAGGCTTCAATTGGAATCTAGGTTCTTTTATCTCTATACGAGGACACAAGAAGCCTGTTTAAAAACAAAAAAATAAAAATAAAAATGGATTTACTCTGTTTCTATATATCTACCCCTCGTACAAATTTCACCAAGTTCTTTCTCTTAGCAGTTAGTAATTTAGTATACTTGAGGCTGTAAAAAATCAGGTGTTATATGTAGCATACAATGTGAAAGGGGATTTTTACTTATTTTATAGCAACTATACAACAATATATACTTCTATTGATAGTGTACTGAACCATGAAACCATAAGCATCTAAAAAACAGATAAAATCTACAATCCTTACA
Source organism: Camellia japonica (assembly GCA_030407325.1). Taxonomy (NCBI): domain Eukaryota; kingdom Viridiplantae; phylum Streptophyta; class Magnoliopsida; order Ericales; family Theaceae; genus Camellia; species Camellia japonica. The sequence continues at coordinate 104,298,168 of JAPPVO010000014.1, read as the reverse complement.
ATGGATTTGGGCTTTCAAACTAATGACAGAGAAAAGAAAAAAAGGGCAAATTGTGTCGAACTACTAAAATCAAACCCATTTAGGACATTAAACCCATAAAATTTTAGAAATCAAACCACTTCAACCAAACCCATTTTTCAAAGCAACACAAAATTGAACTGAAGAAATCCTAAAAACCCTAGAGCAAGATTCAAAAAAGGGGAAATAGAGAAAGGGGGACACAGAGAGAGATAGATCGAGAGTGAGAGAATGAGAAAGAGAGAGAGAAAGAGACAAACTGACTGACTGAGAGAGAGAGAGAGAACCTGTGAGGATGCGGGGGGTGTCGGTGGTGATTTGTGGCAGTGGCAGTAGTGGTGGCGAGTGACAGTGGTCTGAGCTGAGATGAGGTTTGGTGGTCACACAAAATCTGTGTGTGAGACAGAGAAGAACCGGATATATCTAATTCCATAGAATAGGGCGCCAATATATTCATTTCCGTCTCAAATTAATTAAACCTTTAGTGACTAAACCATTTATTTGTTGCCAAAACTTATAATTGGGTGACTAATTTTTTTTTGGTTGGAAAAAATTTAATAAGCCATGATTAATTTGTTTTCATCATGAAAGGTTAATATTTGCCGACTAATTTATTGGTAGCCAAAGAGTAACATGAAAAATATGGCTATTATTTGGCGACTAAACCTTTTTTTGTCGGCAATAATTTGGACACCGTGACTAAAAGCCTATTTAGTAGCCTAAATCTAAACTTATCCGACTAATAAATTTTTGGTCGCCAAAAAGTAGCATATTCAGCTACTAAATTTTTTTTTAGTCGCTAATAAGTAATAAATGTCAACTAAAACAATTTAGGAGCTATAGCTTAACCAAACACCGACTGATACATTTTTTAGTCGCCAAAAGGTTAAAATCCTTGTAGTTGCCAAATTTGGTTACCAAAAGTGTAAATTGTTGCAGTGCTTGGCCCAACAAACCGGCAACCTACAAGGACGTCCGTAAAGGGCTTCGAAAGGTGTCATCTCAATAATAGCCTGATAGCTGTTATTATAAGAAAACTCAACTAAAGATAAATGTTTCTCCTAAGACCCTTTAAAGTCTAACACACAAGCCCTTAACATGTCTTCTAGAATTTAAATGGTACGCTCAGATTGTCCATCACTCTGAGAATGGTAGGCAGTGCTAAAGTTCAGTTGAGTACCAAAGGCACTTAGTAGACTTTGCCACAATCTGGCAGTGAAGCAAAGATCTCTATCAGAAACAATACTCACCGAAAATCCATGGAGTTGAATAATTTCACAGATGTAAAGTTCAGCTAAGTATTCAACAGAATTCCCTACACGTATGGCAAGGAAGTGGGCCGACTCGATAAGTCGATCCACAATTAGCCATATCGCATCATTACCCCTTTGAGTTCTAGGAAGGCTCGTAACAAAGTCCATGTTGACTTGGTCTCATTTCCACTTGGCAATCGGTAAAGATTGCAATAATCCTGCAAGTTTTTAGTGTTTGACCTTAACTTGTTGACAGGTTAAGCATATAGACACAAATGAGGCTACACCCCTCTTCATACCCTTTCACTAAAATTGACGACTGAGGTCATGGTACATTTTTGTTCGTCCCAAATGTACAGCAAGACGAGAGTAATGGAACTCTCAAAGGGCTTCATCTCTAATAAACTCGGGTACAAACAAATGATTAACACAATGAACACTCAAATCGGCATGAATGTTTAAACCCTTCTCTTTCTTTCCCTTGGAGAATCTCTCTCGGATGGTCTCTACTTCGGAATCACCCTGTTGTACCTCTATTACCTAAGTGACTAGTGTAGGTTGTGCAATAGCTGTGAACAAGGTAGCCTACTCTACGGACTCATGAAGTTGCAAGTCAAATTCACTAATGTCATCCATCATCTTCCATTCCCTCATAGCAAGACTAGCCAAGGTACTTACGGATTTCCTACTCAAAGCATCAGCCACTACATTGGCCTTTCTGAGATGATAATATAACTTAAAGTCGTAATTTTTCATAAATTTCATCCATTAGAGAACACTTCAAATTTCTCACCATACAAATAATGTCTCCAAAGTTTCAAGGCAAAAATGACTGCAGCAAGCTCTAGATTATGGGTCGAGTAATTTCTTTCATGAGTTTTCAATTTTCGGGAATCGTATGTCACTACATTTCCTTCTTGTATCAAAATACACCCTAAACCTTTCCTAGACCATCGTAATACACCGTATGACCCAAATCATGCTCTGGTATGATGAGAATAGGGGCGGTTGTCAATCTAAGTCTCAGCTCTTGAAAGGATTTTTCACAAACCTCACTCCAAACAAATTTCATGCCCTTACGAGTCAATGTAGTCAAAGGTGATACTATAGATGAGAAATTCGTCACAAAGTGGCGATAATAACCGGCGAGACCCAGGAAACTGCAAATTTCAAAAGCATTCTTAGGTTAATCCCATTTCTGCACTGCCTCAATTTTGGAAGAGTCTATCATGTCGCAGTCTCTAGAAACTATGTGACCCAAAAGCTTCATCTCTGAGAGCCAAAATTCACACTCCTCAAATTTTTCATACAAATGGTGTTCCCTAAGTAATTGTAAAACAATGCGAATGTGCCCCTCGTGCTCCTCTTCGGATGGTGAATAGATAAGAATGTTGTCCAAAAAGATTACCACAAATTTATCAAGAAACTCCTAGAAGACTCGATTCATCAAGTCCATGAATGTAGCAGGTGCATTGGTCAAGCCAAATGGCATGACTAGAAACTCGTAATGGCTATATCTAGTATGAAAGGCCATCTTTGGTATATCCTCACCCTTGACTTGCAATTGATGGTAACCTGTCCTCAAGTCAATTTTCAAAAAACAACATGAACCCTTGAGTTGGTCAAAAAGATCATCTATTTTAGGTGACGGATACTTATTTTTAACTGTAACCCTATTCAGTTTGTAGTAGTCGATGCATAACCTCAACTAGCCATCTTTCCTTTTGGCGAAAAAAGCTGGAGCTCCCCACAGTGAAGTACTAGAGCGTATGAAGCCTTTAACTAGCAACTGCTGCAATTGTTCTTTCAGAGTAACCAACTCAGTCAGTACGAAGCTATATGGTGACATAAAGATAGGTGTCGTGCCCGGCACGAAGTCTATGAAAAAATCTACCTCCCGGTGAGGCAGTAACTAGGTAAGATCATTTGGAAAAATATTCGCGTATTCACAAACTACCTTAGGAAGTGTGTCTCAAGTCAAACTACTCTCCTCTGTAGAAGCTAAGGAAAAAAGGAAACTAAGCTTGTCTCGACCCCGAGGGTCATACAATGGTAGGGTAGACATAACACAATGGTCACCCAAAAAGCGGAAGCAATCCCCCCCTCGCGTACAAATAATAACTCTCCTACGATGACATCTATAGTGGCCTGATAAGTAGATAACCAATCCATGCCTAAGATAATGTCAAAACTCGACATGTCTAATACCACAAAATCAAACAAATGTCGACGCCCAACAACCTCTATCTCAAACCCATGACATACTTTGTTCAATACGACTTCACCCCCAACTGGTGACTCTACTATAAGCGGAGATGTTAACTGATCCACCTCTAACCACAAAACCGATACGAATGCAGAAGATATAAATGAATGTGATGCTCCGGTGAATATCAATACACTTGCCTAACTATTAAAGACAAGATTATTACCACTCACAACAGATAGTCCCAAAGATTGCTCAGATGTAGTGACAACATACACCTTTCCCTGTGGTCTCTGTTCTCCTAGGTCGCCTCTTGGAACATAGGCCTTCTGCACAAATTGTGTAGATATGGCCCCATGTACAGCTCTGGATGCCTGGCCCCACTAGACCGACCAATGAGACTATGTCTAACCCTAACCCATCTGAAAACCTCCTGATTGCCGAGACTCCGATACACTAGTTGACCCTTCTCTCTATAGGCAAAACTTCTTCAAATGCCCTAATTGACTACACTAATAATAGGATGACGCTTGACCCCTATTCTAAGATTGGCTCTGAGAACGAGCCAACTAAGATTGTGACCCAACCTTGCATCCACACTCTGAAGCTTTGTGACCTAGTTAGCCACATCGATAATAGGCACCACGGGCTTGACCTGTGCTCCCAGAACTCCTGCCCATCACAGAACTCGAAGACTTAGTCTGCTATGGTGGTGACTAAAAAAATGACGAACCCCTAGACTTTTTAGAGGACCTCGAATCACCCTAGAATTCGAGGACCCGACCTCTTCAACTTCTGTCTTGCCTCCACTGACTCCACTATAATATAGACATATACTGCAGCTTTCACTGGCCGATCATACTCCCTAATCATGTTGCCCACTACCTTTATCAAAATTTTCAGTCTTAACCTCTTCTTGAATTCCAAGTATTGACACTATTCTGTCGACACAAGCTCGGGTGCAAAGGGGGATAGATTAGTAAAAGTGGCTTCAAACTTAGCCACGGGTGTGTCAAGCTGCAATAGCTCCTCAAATTGCCTCCTCAACCATTCCCTAGCAGTGGAAGGAAGGAACTTCTCCTAGAAGGCATGTGTGAATGCCTCCCAAGTGTGCTCAATGCAATTCTTGGCATACTTCCACCACTACTTGGCCTCTTCTTTAGCTAATAGGCCGCAAACACCACGTGCTTACTCTCACAAATGTCTAGGATCTCAAAAAATTTCATAATTTACCCTAACCACTCATCTGTCTTCATAAGGCCAGGCCCATTACTGAACTCAGCAAGGTTGGAACAGAAGAATTTCTTCTTCAGGAATGAGGTTCTAGTTTCCCCTTCAATTTTCCTAGCTGCTTACTCGACTCTCAATATATTCATGGACTCTCTAAGAGCCCCCACCATTTGTCGAGCTAATGCCCCCATTGTATCTTAGGCCAAAGGAGCGGCCACATTGTTTTGACCTACCCCTTCTTCTTAAGAAAGGATCTTCGATTGGTCGGAATATCCTGACCACCCTAGCGAGGTCTACTACGACCTCTACCAAGTTCTAAAATCCTATAAGAAATAGAGATAAAATTAAATTTGTGGCTCACTTTCCCTAAAGTTAGCCTCACCCATCATACACACACTAATATGAGACCATACATACACTTAAGTCATAATAAGAAAACCGCATAAGCATCTTGTCACATAGAGCACATACGAATCACCCCTCTAAGATATTGAATTGTTCCATGGCTCTCAAAAACTTCCAAGTGGAAAAAGCATTGATCATATGCATTTCCAAAAAGATTTCGATGACTGCAATGAATGCAAGTCGTATCCTAGAAGTTTGATTGCATACCCACATAGCCACATAAACACATAATCATATAACAATTAACATTCCTTCCTAGCATGGCAAACCCATTATGGCACAAGTCACTTCCCACGAGCTCAAGGTATTCAAATCTGACTAGCTCTAATACCAATTTGTAACCTCAAATTAATTAAATTAAAACATTCCTCATAATATGCTTAAACAAAACTCATAACAACATTAACCCAACATCATCTTTCTCATTGAACTATAATTTTAAAATACAAGTTTCATGTTCAACTATTAAATACATCATCATTAGCATAGTTCAAGAAGTTAGAGGAAATGATACATAAATGCCCTAGTGACTTACAAATATCAAGGCAAGGCCTTGTTACAACAAAATGGAAATGTAGTCCCAAAACTTATATGCTCGGAACTTCCACATAACACATCCATGAGCCTTCGTGCTCCAACAAAACAAAAGAAAATTCACCTCTTGCTCATAAAGGTGGTTGCACATCACCGGGTCCTAAAAATGTTAGATAGTATTGGGCTAAATACCTAGTCAAAATGCTTTTAACAGAGTATCTAATTATTTAAAAATCTGTATGGCATTACGACAATCAAACATATTTAATTCAACTCGCAATATTGATTTAAGAAAGAGTCCATGAATTCATAACTTCCACAATTTCACAATTCAACACCGGGGGTAAATACGCCTTGAAGTCCCTAAAGAGAGTCTCAATACATACATATACATAAGTTTATATCTAAAAATACTCCCATATTTGCTGCCTATTAATACGGCAAGGAATAGGCACCCAAAATCATCCGTTTTTGCACTTTTACTAACTACAATACGGCAGCACTAGTGGACAACCAAAAATATTTTTCCACATTTGTCCGGCGATAAGCTCAAAATAGAGCAATTGGACAACTTGACTCTCCACACGAGTACCAACAACACACAACTCTTTCCAAAATCGACTCTCTACCCATGCTATTTACCACCCCCATTAAATAATCCTTCCAAGACTTCTAAGTGTTTATACATTCATGTAAAATATGAATAAATCTCAGCATTCAAGTAATTGAAGTAAATATAAAGTGTCAATCCTCACAGTCTCAATAAATCCACAAGACTATCCCAATTTTACAAATTTCAAATCAAATATTTCTCAAATCTTATCATCCAAACATCAATTTAAAGAATTGAAACTCAATTTCATTCAATCCCATTATGTCCAAGTTTCGAAAATTAGGGTTTTTCATAAAATTTGGGGCTTTTGCCCCTCCATCATGTCAAATACTATTTCTCAACAAAAATTTCTCCAATCTTTAAGTATTAATAGAAATCTTGAGAAAATGTATAAAAATTCCCATTTTGAAAGAAAAATCTAATTTGTGAACTCAAATTTTATTCATATCATAAATGTCACAATAATACCACATAAACATCTTCAAATGAAAGAGATACAAGGTTAAAAATAATCCTACCTCAAAAATCAAGACCAAGAAGCTAGGTTTTTGAAGAACTCTACAAAAAATCCAAATCTAATAGATAGAAAAGCTTTATCTTCACTCAAACTTCAACTTTTGTGAGAAATGGGGTTGTAAATCTAAGTACAATGAGAGATTTCTAGAAAGATATGGCTAGGGTTTTTGGAGCTAGAGAGAGAGGAGAGAAAGAAGGAAAGAAGTGAAGAAAATGATCAAAAGTCATTTTTAAGTGACTACTATCGTGCAAATCCCTTGAGCAGAAATTCTTTGTATTTTAGTCTACAAAACGAGATTCTAGGAAACCCCTGACCCTCGCTTGAGTGATCACTTGACCGTTTGAGCAGTCCTCCGACTTGCAAAGCAAACTATTGGAAACCTCTCGTATCCGCTTGAGCGGTCACCTGGGATGAATTGTCACAACACTTCCTAGCTCATCTGTCGAAATCCCTCTTCAATGAACTTCTAGAACCGCCCATATGTCAACCCAATTCCCTTTGACTTTAGTTCTTCATTTTCTATGGCCACTGGGCTAAACTCTTCAGCATACAACATTGCCTCCACATTATGGATATCATCTTTAAAATGATTTGATTTTGCCCAAAAGACTCCCATGCCTTTCTCTTCTTGGCCTTCTACTATCAAAAAAATAAGTGCCTGATGTAAGGATGAAGCCACACAACCATTAGAATGAATCTAATCTCTTCCAAGCAGCAAATTATAATTTGAAGTATAGTTAATCACAAAGAATGTTGTTCCCATCACTCTGCTTCCTACTTGCAAATGCAGATTAATCATCCATTTTGTATCAGAAAAACCACCTAAAAAGTCACTGATGGACATATCAGTAGGAATTAAATCATCTACTAACTTACCAATCACATTCAGAGTCTTTGTTGGCAAAAGATTCACAATTGCCCCATTATCATTCAAAACATTTGTTAATGGACATTAACATACAAGGGCCTTAGATGCCTCACCACCTTCGGCTTGGGTGACTGAAGCACCACTTTTCACCATTACAAGTTTTTACCACTTGGATAGACATGCCAGCATCTTTTCTTGGCTTATTCACTTCTATCACCAAAACAGTAGGTTTAGATAAATCTTCCACATCACCTTCAAATTGCTCCAAATGTCTAAGCTTTAATTCAAATTTCTTAGGCAAAGCCAAGATCATATTACATCCTGCACTTGGAGGTAGAGAACCAAACCGAATTGTAGCTAACTTCTCCCTAAAGTCTCCAGAACTCTCAGACTTTGCATCTCCCTTGCTATCGACGTGAGCTTCTTCCAACTTTTCTATCATTTTTTCATCATTGTCAACCATTTCTTCAGCTCTACCACTCTCTTCATTAGAAAGAAGAGCTTTGGTAATTTCTTCAAGTTGCTTCCTAAGAATGATCTTTCTAAGTGTTTTAACAACCACCTTCTTTGTCTTGCTTGTTTTACTAACATCCTATTTTTTCCTTACCTAAATCAGGTTATTCTATTCGTCTTTCTTTATATTATCACCCTCAACTGTTGAGAACCTGATATGTTCCTTTGTTCCCTTCTCAATTGTGTTCTAGTTTGGCCCTTGCATCTCTAACTTGACATAGGAAACTTAAGATGTAGAACACCCTGCCAACCAACATGTGTAGAAATTGGTGTCTTCACCATTCTTGGTTGAGCTGGTGGATAAGCATGTAGGAACCTTACCCCTTGGCCATGAAACTGATTTGGTCTAAATTGACTCACACCAACCAATGATCATTGAGCTTGGCCAATATATAACCTCTAAAACTGACTTGAAACCCCAATTGGCCTCTGATTATGGCCTTAGCCACTGAATGGCCTTTTATTTTTCCACTGCTTTATTCTAGTTCTTACTCCTTCTACACTATGGAGACAAGGATAAACAGGCTCCTAGTTAAATAGAAATGGGTCACCCTGATCACCATATGATCTATTGGCAGGTCCAAAGATCCCAGGATCTTGTCCATCAAACAACAATCTATTCCCATTAAAGATTTGGAGGTCACCACCTCCCAAAGTATTGAACCTTAAACTTTTACAAGAATTGTTTATAACTTTTCTTTTTCAGTTCCACACCTTGAACATGCAAACTTATCTTCAGCACCATCTACCACTTTCTTTTCTTTCTCCATTTTTTCATTACGTGTTCTCTCCAAGTCTGCGAGCAACACACTTGGATTTAGGGCCTTTCTCTTAATGCTAGCAATTACCATGTGAATAGGTGCCATTTTTGGGAAAGGATTACTATCCACAACCATCACCCCTTTATCCTTTTATGCATACTTCAACAATCCTTTCTGGATTAAGTCCTGTACACAATTACGAAAAGTCACAGAATTATTAGTAGAATGTATGAAAGTGTTGTGCCATTTGCAATATTCCTTTTCCACTCTATCTTGTTCTTTTGGGATTACATGTCTAGGTGATAAAGTTAAAAACTTGCTAGCCAATAATTCATCAAAAATAGTATCAGTTTTAGTATCAAAAGAATACTACCTAAATGTTGTGTTTGCATCAATGTTTTCAAACCCGGACTGGACCCGCTGGTCGGACCGGTTGAACCGAGAACCGGGCCTTGTTCCGATCCGGTCAACCCCCTAAACCCGGAGTGGGAGAAAAATCGGTGAAAACCGGTGACCCAGTGGTTGAACCGGAAAAACCGGTGACCCGAACCGGGTCGAGAGGGTCAGACCGGTTTTTTTTTTTCCTGACTTTTTTTTTTTATTTTCTTTCTTTCTTTTCTTTCTTTCTTATATATTTATATAAATATATTTCAAAATTCTGACTAAAAATTCTTATTTCAAGAGTCTCCTCTCATAAGGAAGAGTCTCATTGAAAACTGGAGAAGATTATGAAAGTTTATTCCTATTTATAGGAAAAGATTTTTCAAAGAGAACCTACAAAATTCTATGTGGGATTCAATCAAATTATTTGAAACATATTGATTGGAGGGAGGGTTGAAAATTTCATTTCCCTCCAAAATTAAATCTAGCATTCAATCAATTTGTTTGGAGAGAATGTTTAAAAATTTAATTTCTTTAAAATAAGTGACTTTTTTTTTTTATCAATTATGACTTTATTAAATATTATTAATAAATACTATGCAACAGTTTTTTTTTATTTGATTATTTATATATATTTTTATTTATTTATAATTTATAGTTATATTTTTTAATTATATAATATTAATTATGACGTCACAGTTCGACCGCTTTGACCTGACGGTTGAACCGGTGACCCGTCCACCCGGTCCCTTTTCCGGTTCGCTCACCGGTCCGGTTTTGAAAACATTGGTTTGCATTTCTTTTAGATGGTTGAGTTGCTAGCATATTCACTGGTTTGTTAATTTTCCTCAAAATCCCACAAACCACTGGTGTTTTGCTAATAACTTGTGCCACATCTACATCAATTTATGTTTCTAAGTCCACATCTTGAAAATAAGTTTCATATGAACTTGCATTCCTATGCTTTTTTTCTCTAAGTATAGACTCATATCTGGTTGCTCTTGATGATAACTCAAATTCTCTAAATTCCATCCCCCTCAAACTTCTTCTTTAACTCAAATTCTAACCCATTTTGGGCCATCCTCACAATATCAGTTTCCAGTATATACATTCGACACCTATTTTTTGCCTTTTTAAATTTGTCAATAAATTGTTCTGCACTCTTAGAGAATTTCTATTTTAACTTAGAGAAATCAAGAAAAATCACTTCTGATTCAATTCTATAAAATTGAGCATGGAATTGATTTTCCATTTCCATCTAAGTGTGAACTGAATTAGCAAGAAGATTTATAAACCAAGTAAAGGCAATTTTTAACAAAGAATGTGGAAACAATCTTAATTTCAACACATCATTGTTTCTAACTTCACCACATTGCAAAGTAAACCTTCATATGTGTTCAATTGTTGACTGACTTTCCTCACCATTAAACAAAGAAAACTCAGGAACTCTTTAGTTCCTAGGAAAGGGTTCTTCATCAAGCCATGGAGGATAAGGCTTCCTAAATCTTGGTCTCTCAAGCCTTCTCAAACTTGGGCCATATAGATCTTGGACTATTTGTATAATTTGATCCTTTGGAAAGTTGTGAACATGGTGTGGACACGCCCTGAGGGACTTATGCTACCACAGTTCGGACTCGTTTTGTCACGGTTCTTAATCTGAACCAAAGAGTCCAAATCCGGCAAATCGTTTTGAGAAACAGATTTTTTGAAAGAAGTGCCAAACATGGACTGCTTTGCCAGATACAGAGTCGCCACCTAAATATTTTTTAATGGGAGAATTTAGGAAACCCTGACTCGGTGCCAAAGGCCACGTATCCGTCATCACCAAAGTTGCCTCGGCTCGGGAACTTAGGTACGAGTGGGGAAGGTCAGCTATGAGCACCCCCTCTCGCCCGATTCGAAGATCGGCCTCTATTAACCATGATATCCGATTTTGAAAACGTTATGTGTTCTTATTCCAGTTAATTAGTTAGAATTACTATGTGATGCGCACAACACAAAAGTATAGACTAGATCGCCTAATTTGGAACGAAGCATTGCATATCCGTTTGTTTGGAAAATGTCTGAAATTTGCTACTCGCAAGTAGGCTAAAACACAGATTTCAACGAGTTGTTCCAACTCAAACAACCCGACCTTCACCCACAGGCATTCAGGCAGTTTATATCACATAAGCAGCTAGCCACATGGTAAGCATGCTGTCATGTTAACATTCACACTCATGCGAGATACTAAAGTATAAAAATACTTACAATGTACTCCGAGCCAAGACAAGAACATGTTAGCAATCATATGCATGACCCTAGTTCATGTTAAGATGGCTAATGCAATACATGCGGAATGCAATCTTGAATAGGCTCGGCTAATCTAAGGATGACATGTGAAAATGCACAGATAGCATGTATTCAAGTTAGATTTGAAATACTTTATGCAGTTAGCATGATGCGCCGAGCCCGGTGCATGCAATACTAATAAATGATGCACGCATGCATAGCATAAGGTATGCTAAAGTAAACATGTCCTAATGCTAACCATCAAAAGCAGGTAAGTAAAAGGGAGAAAGAAGTGGGGGTTGGAAGACATGTACACACGCACCCACACTTATTACAAATTTGCCCTCGCTCGGAGGGACCGAAAGAATAATACAATTTAATTAACCTACAAGCTAATTAAATATTACAGACCAATTAATTAATTAACAAATTAACTAATCTAATGAAAGCAGTAAACAGCCTCGGGAAGGGGGCCCAATGCAATGCGTGCTCGGCTCCGCTCGGAAAGCCACTGCCATGCACAAGTTGCCTCTGCTTTGACTGTTATCCTTCTCTGAAGACTGCACAAATCTCAGGGTTGCTTCTCTGAATGCTGTGGAACACCACCGGCTGAGGGAATTGGTCACCGGCCATGGAGAATGGTCACCGGCCACAAATTAATCAATCGGCCACTTATGGATGGCCGGTCGGCACTAAAGATGGCCGGCCAGCCAAATCTTCCTGCAGAATCTGTTTTTGACAGCAGCAGAGGGCAAAACATAGCATGGCAATGCATTTCAAGCAATGTATGCACCAATCACACCCCTTATCATATTCATGACTCAAAGGGATATGGTTCTCGATTCTCAGACCACCAATCGCGCATTTTCATACATGATGGCCCGAGAAACCAAGTATGCATTTTGATATGGAATGCAATGCACATAATCAAACAAAGGGGGCTCAACCTCTATCATACTCAACTCAAGAGGTGAAGCATGCATGCCAATGCAATGCATCCTAGGTATGGAGGCTAGTATGCAACATGGCAATGCAATGTGCAATGTAGGTTAGGCACACAACCTAAGTAAAAAAGCATGTAAGGCATGAAGCAATGCAACCTACAAGTATGCAAGACACAATGTGGATGTTCAAGCATGCAAGCAAGCATGTGACTTCATTCAATCATGCAACAACACACTAGTATGCAACAACACACAAGGTGAGCATGCAACAACATGCAAAGGGGTGGACTTAAACTAATTTAGGTAACCCTCAAACAAGCCTAAAACAGTGGCCAATGTTATGGAAATGAGGGCCTACACACACACACACATATGTACATGTTGATGGGCCAACACTTAAGCATCAAACAAGCAACCTTTAAGCACACTTAAAAGAGCCTAAACATGGACAATTAGCATGCAATGTAAACTCTGAAAATCATGTTAATGATGGTGCCAAACCAATTTAAACAAGACAAACATGGCATGCAATTGGTCCAAGTACTTGAGGCAAGCCAAGGAGACTTAAACCATGGCTAAGTCAACCAAGCCTCACAAGGCCAAGAGGACTTAAAACAGGTTCAAGACAGACCTAGACAATGCTAAGGGAACACCTAGATGGCATCTAAGTGGCTTAAACATGCAAGCATACAAAGAAGCATATTCATGGAGCATAAGGCAACAACCTTTTAAAGCAACAAAGGAGCATCAAATTCAAGTATGCAAGCATGTTATAAGGACTGAAACAGCATGGTAAGTGGTTCCAAACCACTGAAATAATGCAAGTAATGCATGCTACACACTCACACACCTAAGGCTAACAAGCCAAAATGCAAGGTGGCTATGCTAAGCATGCTATGGTCGACCAAAACAACCAAAAACAGAACTTAAGCACGCTAAAACAAACACAAAAGCTTCACAAAGCTTGGCCAAAATCATGCTAGAACAAGGATCAAAACCTAAAGCATGTTAAGACCTAAACATGACATTACAAGGCATGTATGCTAAGCAAGCATGGTGTACCTAAACCAAAAAAAAATAGAGCTATATTATGACATAATAAGCATAAAAATCAGTTAAGGCATGGCCAACATGAACCTAAATTAGATGCTCCCTCAAGAGGCAAAAATAGCCCTTTTCAAGGACAACAAGAAGAGGGGTTGGCCCTCTCCTTCTTGGGACCTCAAGGCACCATCCTCACCACTGAAATCCCTCAAGATTTCAGTGGTGAGGAGGCCCAAACACAATGGTCCCGGAGCTCACCAAAAATGCACAAAAATGGAGCCTAACAAGGCTTAAGAGGGGTCAAACAACCCCAAAGCTTAAAACACCCTTAACCAACTATTTAAAGCACTCAAAAACATAACTTTTATATGTTATACACCAAGTCTAAAAATAGTTGCAAGATAGGTAAAAAAGCTATGCAAAAATGGGGAATAAAGGGGTAAGAATGTTACCCTTGTAGACCCTCTTCAAAAATGGTGGACCAGCTGGTTCTTTGAGCTCAAACCAGCTCCAAAACTTCAAGGACAGCCTCTTAGTACTTCAGTAGCTAAAGGAAGGTGTGATGGTGGGTGTTTATGCACAAAAGTAAGACAAAACACACACTAAACACAAAAGAGAGGGAGGTATAGTTATAGGATAGATACACAACTCAAACCCTAAAACCAGAGCTCTCTGGAAAATGTTGTCTAACCCTAATGGAGGAAGAAGAGGCTCCCTCTTATAGAGCTTCCTCTTGTAAAGCTTTCAAAACAAGCTAGCCAAGAGGGAGATCCCTCCATACACGTGTATGGAGGGGAGCAAGGTGTATGCCAGCTAGCACAGCTGGCATAAAAATATCTGCAAAAGCAAATGCACAGTGGTCGGACGGCCAAAAATGCAATTTGACCAAAAAAAGATGGCCGACCGGCCATCTAAAGTGTCGGCTGGCCAAACATTTGGCCGGTGGCAACAAAACACAGCCGGTGGCCTCAAGCCATGGCCGGTGGAGTGTGGGGATGGCCCACAAGCCATTCCCTGCCCCTCAAAGGCAAAACACAAGTGTTTGGTGCAAAACCAGACACAAAACAGTCAAGTCGAGAGATCCTGAGGCAAGGCGTGTAGCCGAGACCTCCGGGAACTCAAGACGAACACAAACAAGGATGATCACCGAGTGTTCAAACGGTGACGTCCAAGTCTTGAGGACGGTCCAAAATGGGGTGTCTACACATGGTTGACAGCATTTTGCCTCCCTAAGCTATAATTGTTCATGTTGTTCATGTTATGTTCAAAGTGATCATGTCTATCGAAGTTTACATCCTTTATAAGGAGGTCCTGGTCCTCTTGGCCTTGGGCCATTTCCAAATTGTTCAAAATATATTTCAAGTCTATCAACCTCTTAGTGAACACCAGCATTCCCATAATTATTAAATCTCCCAAAACCAATATTTTGAACTTCACCAAACCTAGCATTTTGGTTTTCAAAAACTTGATTATGATTTTCATAAATAGGATTGTTTCTTGGTCTTACATTTTGACAATTGTTACACTCAGTATTAAACAAGTTCTTATTTTCTAACCCCCTTTGATCTCCATATAAAGTGTTAGCAACAACATGAGGCCTAAATTGCCCACTATGTCCCTTTGGCTAATTTTCTTGAATTTTGAAGTTCGGAGTTTGAAATACCTCTTACAATCTTTCCTCAGTAGTTGGATCCCTATAAAAGGAGATAGGTTCCCTAGGATATTGTTGTGGCATTCCAACTGGTGGCACTAGATGAACAACTCCAACACTTGAAAGTTACTTATGTGCCTTCACTTCCACCTAGCCTGAATGTTCCAACGATGGACCATTCATCACACTTCTAAATTCACCAAGGAGAATTTGGTTTTCTTTGAGTGACTGATTTGCCATAAAATTCCTCAATTGTGCAACCAAAACCCCTATAGGGATATTAACATGGCCACTTAGCTGGCCCTTTGGAGCCACTATTTGGCCCACATGCTGAGCATCACCACTATCGACTAAGACCATGTCTTGGTCTACTTCTTATTCCTCAAACTTGATAGGTTCCAAATTAAGATGTTGTCCCACCAGGCGTGCCAAAAATTGTTAGTAAAAATTATGATAGGCCTTGGTTGATAGAAGCTAAGCAATAATTTAAACAAACAATCAAACAAAAAGATCAAGCGACTGTGTTTTTTTATTCAAATGCCCTGAAGAACAAGGACTTCTTTGGAACAAAAGTTACAATCAGCAAGAAAGATTGAACAAACAAAGTAAACAAAGGATGATTTCAAGATGAAACCATCGAAGTTCACAAAGGTTAAAAGTTACAAGTTACAGAATAACTACTCCTAAGTTGATGAACTACTCCAAAGATAAAAGCTAATCTAAAAGCTAAGTGTTGTGGTGTTTACTTCAAAGATAAAAGCTAATCTAAAAGCTAAGTGTTGTGGTGTTTTTAATGTCTTATTATTTGCAAACTTCCAGCTTTTATACTTCATCTTCTTTCTTTGGCCCATGACCGCATGACTCCTTCAAACCTGCACCTACAACTTTCTAACTGCCATGGTAACTGCCTCCTCACTTCCAAACTTTCTAACTCTACTAAGCCTTCAACTCTTCTTGTCAAACTAACTCTCCTTCATGCTGCCACATGCCCCCTCATTACTCTGAGCCACTCATCAACAAAAAATCTTGTAACTGCCATCTTCTACAACCGACCCACTAAGCCACAAACTGGTTGATAACTGTCCCATGATTGCCTTCAACAATCTAAGCATATTCCTTTATGCCACGTAACAAAAGACTTTGCCTTGACTTCACTATCATGTGTCACTATCTGATTGACCTACCTGTCGACATAAGTTTTACAAAAATAAACACAAATAGAGAGATTTGAGCTATTTTGTGGTTGTTGCAAATCTGATGTAGGACAAGATTTTAAGAATTTTTATATTTTTAGTTTTAATATTTTTGATATATTATTTTATTAGGATTCTTGAAATTTAGTATAAATATTTTAGAATTATTAGGTTTCCTAAATTTTATTATTTTGGAATTAGATTTTGACTACGAATTGAAATAGTTTAGAATTTTAATTTCCTATTCTTCTAGGTTTCCTAATTTGTATTGATTTAAGTTTCCTAATTTATTTTAGAATTACTTTTCCTACAAGTATTAGGTTTAGTTAATTATAAGTAAACCTACAAGCATATGCAATAGATTTATTCAATTAATAATATTAAGATATTTTCTCTTCCTTGTGGATTCAAGAGCCCTTTTCGTCTACTAGAACGATATCTAGTCCCCGTGTATTCCGTTGCATCAAGTGGTATCAGAGCAAGGTTTCTTCTAGCTCAATGTCATTCATCGAAGGAGGAAGCACAAGCTCTATTAACAATGATCGTAGAGAAAGATCTAACAGGATTCGAGTCAAGGGACTTGCCCAAGACCAACCTGTTAGTCACAACGTTAATAGGAACCGCGCTATAGGATTTGCCCAAGGCCAGCCTATTAACCACAACGTCTTGAGACAATCTTCTCGTTATCAATACGATAATGAGGATGAATCTAAAGATGAGTTATTCGAGGATTATGGTGAAGACCAATCGGTAAAGCGACAACGAAGATTCAGTGATATGTTCAATAGCAATAATTGCATCAACCATGACTTTTCAAATTATCAAGTATAACCAGAAATTTCCTATTTTAATGCTTCTTGTCATGCCGAAGATTTTATTTATTGGTTTCGCAAAGTTGACAAATTCCTTGAGTGTATGCAAATCTCTGAAGAAAAGCAAGCCAAATATGTTGTATGTAAGTTACAAGGTTATGTTTTTACATGGTGGAAACAACTGCAGTATGATCGAAGGCGACAATACAAACATACCATTAGGACGTGGCATAAGATGAATAAGTTGATAAGTTCTAGATTCCTTCAATCAAATCATGGGCAAATGTTGTATCAACAATATCAAAGAAAGCTTGAATCGAAACAATTGTTCCAAGGTAATTCTGATTCACAATATTTTTTGCAATTCAATAATCATTATGCAATTGTGGATACAGATTATTCGAGAAACATGACTATGGTTCTGCCAAGCTTGGGTTAATCAAGTCTTGTAGGTCAACAAATTTGTCACGCTTAACCACGTGTTGAAGAAGAAAAGGTTTTGAGTATCTTAATGTTTCAAAATTTTGAAGACCCAAACAGACATTCAATTGAAGTAGATAATCAAGTTGATTTCAACAATGGTAAGAACATTGAAATTGATAAAAGAGAGGTCACTGAAATTACTTTGAACAAGAAGTTTGAAGAAGATGATGAAAAAGTGAAACAAGAGAAAAACGTTGAAGTTAGCCAAGAGCTTCTAATGATAGAACTATCATCTTTTGATTATTATGATGGTTATAAGATTGTAAAAGAAGGAGATCAAATTGAACTCAATGAAAAAGAAGAAATAAAAGATGAGGTAATAAAGTTGACATGTGCACCAGAAAAGTTGATTGAGGATGTAATTGATATTCGAAAGATGATAATTGAATGTCCAACTGAATCTAAGACAAAACAAAGTCTAGAGAGTATCCAACATCAACCTAAAATACCCTTCGTTGATTTTTTTAGTGTGGAGCAATTTAATTTGATTTTCAATACTTGTCTAATTAATCTTGTCAACCAATTGAAGCATATAGAGAACTTTCAAAAGAAAAAAAAAAAAAAAAAATTTCTACATATAACTTGTGGAAGAGGGATAAGCAACTAAAGTATTCAAAATACCTTTTTATTTGGCATGAAAGATGACAAATCTCTAATATGAACTCGAGGATGAGTTCTTTCAGAGAACAGGTGCCTAATGTACGACAAGATTTTAAGAATTTTTATATTTTTAGTTTTAATATTTTAATATATTACTCCCTCCATCCCAAAATATTAGTCCCTTATTCCATTTTTCATTGTCCCAAAATATTAGTCCCTCTTCAAAAATCAAGTACAAAAATAATGTAAATTTCCTATTTTGCCCTTCTTTTAAATTAATAAACAATATAAAAAGTACAATTATGACATTGATATTCCCAAAAAATGTACTATCAAAAGGGTAATTTTAGAAGATCAACTTTTCTCAAATGCAATAATTGTACTACCAAAAAAAGTTGGATTCCCCAAAAGGGACCATTATTTTGGGACGGAGGGAGTATTTTATTAGGATTCTTGTAATTTAGTATAAATATTTTAGAATTATAAGATTTCCTAAATTTTATTATTTTGGAATTAGATTTTGACTAGGAGTTTAAATAGTTTCATTTCGGTTTCTTAATTTGTATTGATTTAAGTTTCCTAATTTATTTTAGAATTATTTTTTCTATAAGTATTAGGTTTAGTTTATTATAAATAAGTCTATAGATATATGTAATAGATTTATTCAATCAATAATATTAAAATATTTTCTTTTCTTTGTGAATTCAAAAGTCTTTTTCATCTATTAGACTAATACCTAGTCCCATTTATTCCGCTGCGTGAAAATCAGAAGGATTGACTTCTCTTAGGGTGTGTTTGTTTGGACGAACTGGATAAGGGAAATTGTAATCCATCGGACTGTTAGTCCTGTGATACATTGTCCCGAGACTATTTGGTTAGACTGGATTTGTATCATATGTTTGTTTAGTCATAGGATTAGAGGTCTGGATTGGACTATTCTATTGAATCCCATGTTTGTTTGGGATATTATGGAGAAGGATAAATATTCAAAAGACTATTTTGCCCTTTTGAATTATTTACTAAATAATAAGAATATTAAATCTGAATTATAAATTTTATTTAATTTGTTTACTAGAACTTTTAAAATATTAAATAAATAGAATATTAATAAATATTACATAAATTTATTTTAATTTTAGTTGAGATTAATTTTAATTTATTTTAATTTACATAAATAGAATATTAGGTAAATTAATTTTGCTACCATGAGATCATTACTTTTGTACATCATCTCAATTTTTTTTTGGTGCACTAATGCAGTGTTTGGATGAAGCTCTTGCAGTGAAATGAAACTCCTGCAGTGAAAGCAAAATGGGCAAAAGATAAACAAAGAGATAGGGTCAAAGATGTAATTCAATGGCTAATCTCATGAGATACATTATCCCATGAATTCTGTCCCAACCCCCCGCCCGGATACAATAAGCCAATGAATATAGGATTAATAGTCCGGGAGGATTGTTAATCCGGATCAAAAAATCCATATCAAACAACGGACTATTAATCCATCCAGACTAATAATCTAATCCCATGAGCTATCCTGCAAAACAAACGTGCCCCTATGGTCTTCATCTTAGTTATTTAAATAAATTAGGTATATTGTGTTCCTTTGGTCAGTTGCGTTGAAGTTTTGAGTTTACGTGTTAAAGGTGTGTTCTATGTTTGGGTGTTGTCGTTTTTATTGCTTTTGGTGTTGTTGTCTTGTCAAAAAAAGAAATGATGAGGTCGTCATTCTTTTACAAATTAATCATAAAAATATTGTCAAGCTCTTGGTTGGTTGTCTAATGATAAACTTTCTTTACTCGTATACGAGTTCACCAAAAATTCAACACCATTCCAACATATTCATGTTCATGACCCAACAACATATTCATATTTATATTCATATTCATATTCATGACCCTTGCAATTTCATTAAACCTCGGGGCGATGAAACCTCAGGGCAATTTCCCTAAAAACATTTACCCTATAGGATCTATATCTATGAAGGCTACGGTGCCGTTTGGTAATACTTACATTTTCTATTTTCTGTTTATATTTATAAAAATTTAAAAAACTCAAATAAAAACTTGTTTGGTAAAATTTTTGATTTATAAATCAATGGTCTCAGTTTATAAATTTGGCCAAAAAATGAAAACACAAAAAATGTGTTTCCATTTTGAGTTTTCAGTTTTTTTTTTTTTTTAAAAAACCAAAAAATTCAGTTTTCATAAAACTTAATTTAAAAAACTCAAACCAAACACACTTTGGGCCTGTTTGGTAACGTTTATGTTTTCAGTTTATATTTACAAAATTTTTATAAACTGAGTTTTGTTTATTTTTAGAAAAACATAAACTACAAATGCGTTTGGTTTAGACAAAATGTTTAAAAAAATTTAAAAATATAAAAAGAGTGAGAAATGGCAAGTGGTGGCAGGTGGTGATGAGTGGTGGCGACAGAAGACGGTGGTGGAAAATGATGGCGGGTGGTGGTGGCGGAAGACGGTGGTGGAAAATGGTGACAGGTGGTGGGTGATGGTGGCAGAAGACGGTGGTAGAAAGTGGTGGCAAGTGGCGGGTGGGTGGGTAGTGGTGGCAGAAGACGGTGGTGGAAAGTGGTGGCAAGTGGCGGGTGGTGGCGGTGGAAGACGGTGGTGGAAAGCAGTGACGGGTGGGTGAATGGTGGTGGCAGGTGGATGGTGGATGGCAGGTGGTGGTGGGTGGTGGCGGGTAGGTGGTCGGTGGTGGTGGTGGCGAGTGGGTGGGTGACGGTGGCGGGTGGGTGATAGTGGTGGTGGTGGTGGTGATGGGTAGTGGTGGCGGGTGGGCGGCAGGTGGGTGGTGGTGGGTGTGTGGGTAGTGGGTAGTGGTGGCGGGTAGTGGGTAGTGGTGGCGGGTGGGTGGCAGGTGGGTGGTGGTGGGTAGTGGTGGTGGCGGTGGATGGCAAGTGGGTGGTGGGTGGTGGTGGTGGTGGTGCTGGTGGTGGTAGCGGAGGGTGGGTGGTGGTGGCGGCGAGTGGGTGGCAGGTGGGTGGTGGTGGCAGGTAGGAATGGCAATGGGGCGGGGCGGGGCCGGGCCGGGATCACCCTCCCCGTCCCCGATCCCCGATGGTGGAAACTCCCCGGTCCCCGGTCCCGACCCCGATGGGGAGCTCATCACTGCCACCGCCCCGCCCCTTAACAGGGATCGGGTTTCCCTGACCTCGAAAAGTCCCCCGACCAAAAGAAAAAAAAAAAAAAAATTAGTTCCATGATTTCTTCAAACTACTACAACAACAATTAAACAGATCTGTCATCAACAACAACAACAATTATTAACAATGTTGTTCATCACCATTAACAATCTCATGAGCTCAAAAATTTAAGATGTAACAAATGTAAATAAAAAAAAAATTCAGATCTAACAGATCTGTTGTTCATCACCATTAACAATTTGATGAGCTCAAAAAAAAAAAAAAAACATATATATATTTTCAGATCAGATCAGATCATATATATATTGTTCATCACCAGATCAGATCACACACACACACACACACACACACACACACACACACACACAGATCTAACACACACACAAGATCTAACACTGATCATCGTGGTGGGAGGAGGGAGAAGACGTCGGAGATGGGAGGAAGAAGAAGGCGTCGGAGATAGGAGGAGGAAATCGCCGTGATGGGAGGAGGGATGGAAGGAGCCGCCGCCGCCACTCGCGACGCCATGACCGTGAGTGAGTAGCACCTGATGGGAGGAGCCGTGATGGGAGATAGGAGGAAGAGATCGCCGTGATGGGAGGAGCCGCCGCCGCCACTGCAGACGCCATGACTGTGAGTAGCACCTGTAGAGAGAAAGAGAGAGGAGAGACAGTTTGTGTATGTGCGTGAGGAGTGTGTTTAGCCAAGCCTAACACATACACATATATTATATATATAAACGGGGGTAACTTAGTAATTTCCTGTCGGGGGAACCGGGGCGGGGATCGGGGCCGGGGTCGGGCCGGGTCCGGGACTGAAACATGCATCCCCGTCCCGGCCCGAATGTCATCGGGGATTAAAATTTTAATACCATCCCCGGCTTGTCGAGGGTATTTTTCGGGGAATAACCATTCAATTCGGGGTTGGGGGATCGGGTCCCCGTCGGGCCGGGTTCCGATTGCCATCTCTAGTGGCAGGTGGGTGGTGAGTGGTGGTAGCAGGTGGTGGTGGGTGGTGGTGGCGGAAGACGGTGGTGGAAAATGGTGGCGGGTGGTGGCTAGTGTTGGGTGGTAAAAAAAAAAAACTGAAAACTGAAAACGGAAACACATTTTTTGGTCAAATTTATAAACTGAGACCACTGCTTTATAAATCAAAAATTTACCAAACAAGTTTTTATTTGAGTTTTTTAAATTTTTATAAATATAAACTGAAAATTGAAAACGTAGTGTTACCAAACAGCACCTTTAGTTTTGAAAAAATTGAATTTTTTTTTTGTACGAAATTAAAAATTTTAAGGAGTATGATAATGGAACATTGATGTACAAAATTGGGAAAAAAAACTTTTAAAATTGAAAAAAATTAATAATGTTCTCAGTTTTAAAACTGGAAAAAATTGATAATGTTATCGATTTTATTGGATAGTTGAATCAAACCAATAAGTAAAATGACAAAAATGTTTAATCTCTTGCTCTTTTTTTGTTTTTTGTTTTTTTTCTATCAGTTAGTAAAACAATTATCTAAAATATTACTATGCAAAATTGATAATGTTCTTAACTTTAAAAATTGAAAAAAAAAATGGTAATATTTTCAATTTTACTAAATAGGACTTACTGGTTCAAAAAATCTTAGATAGAACCTGAGTTACCATAGCATTTGTAAATATACTTTTAGGTAATTAACTCTTGAATCATTAAACTCCATGTAGATGTATATAAAATGTTTAAAATACATTTTTCATTAAATTTAATAACTAAAATACTTATTTTAAACTAAATTTTACTTAATAAAAATAGACAAATAGTTTAGATTGAAAATAAATCAAAAGTTTAAAGTTTTAAATTAATAAAATTAAAAATTTAAGATTTATTTTGTTATTAGACTCAAAACTTGGATTTTTTTTACTTTTAAAATTTTTTTTATTATAATTTCGCCAATTATTTAGTAGTAAAATTTGATTATAACTTGGAAAAACCAATTGATGAAGTATATGTAGGCATATCATGATCATATACACACATGATCATGCTTGGGATGCACATCATATTTCTTTATTTACAACTGACCGTTCTAGGATCCAATCAAGTTTTTGATGAAACATGTAGGGTGTGTTTGGTAACGTTTACGTTTTCAGTTTATATTTACAAAAATTTTATAAACTGATTTTTGTTTATTTTTAGAAAAACATAAACTACAAACGCGTTTGGTAATTGACAAAATGTGTAAAAAATTTTAAAAATATAAAAAAGAGTGAGAAATGACAAGTGGTGGCAAGTAGCGGCGGAAGAAGATGGTGGAAAGTGGTGACGGTGAGTGGTGGGTAGCTGGTCGTGGCGGGTGGATGGCGGTGGTGGTGGTGGGTGGGTGGTGATGGCGGGTGGTGGGTGGTAGCGAGTGGGTGGTGGCGGTGGCGGTGGCGGTGGTGGGTGGTGGTGGCAGGTGGGTAGGTGGCGGGTGTGGTGGCGGGTGGTGGGCGGTAGTGAGTGGGTGGTGGCAGTGGTGGTGGCGGGTGGTAGTGGCAGGTGGGTGGTGAATGGCGGGTGGTGGTGGGTGGGTGACGGTGGCGGATGGTAGGTGGGGGTGGTGGTGGTGGTGGCAGGTGGATGGCGGATGGCGGGTGGTGGTGGGTGGTGGTTGTGGTGCGGGTGCAGGTGGTGGTGGTGGTGGTGGTGGCAGGTGGGTGGCGGATGGCGGGTGTTGGTGGGTGGTGGCGAGTGTGGTGGTGAAGGGTGGGTGGTGACAGTGGCGGGTGGTAGGTAGTAGCGAGTGGGTGGTGGTGGTGGGTAGGTGGCGGGTGGTGGTGGTGGGTGGGTGACTGTGGCGGATGGTAGGTGGTAGCGAGTGGGTGGTGGTGGCAAGTGGGTGGCAGTTAGGTGGTGGTGGTGGTGGTGGTGTTGGTGGTGGGTGGTAGGTGGTGGTGGCGGCGGTAGGTGGCAAGTGGTGCGAGGGATGGGTGGGTGGCGAGTAGTGGCAGATGGGTGGTGGCTGGTGGGTGGTGGTAGCAAGTGGGTGGTGAGTGGTGGTGGCAGGTGGTGGTGGGTGGTGGTGGCGGAAGACGGTGGTGAAAAATGGTGACGGGTGGTGGCTAGTGTTGGGTGG